>SCDY01000084.1:0-137811 GCA_004143825.1 Drosophila micromelanica | reverse complement strand
ACCAACTGAAAGAATACCGGAGACTTCGACGATCCTGCCAATGTCTACAGAAACCACTTCTCCTCAGTCAATGACAGACTATACTACTTTAACAAGTGACAAAATACCGGAGGCTTCGACGATACTGCCCATGTCTAGAGAAACCACCTCCCCTCAGTCAATGACAGACCATACAACTATATCCGGCCTAACAACAATGCCCTCTACTTTAATTCCTACTTCTGGGGATACAGCTTCTCAGAAAACTTCTGCAGCTACTACCGAACCAACTGTTTCTGTAGAATCCACAATCTCATTTACATCAACGGAGTCAACGACTCATAAAACTGCGAGACCCTTACCAACTGAAAGAATACCGGAGACTTTGACGATACTTCCCATGTCTGGAGAAACCACCTCTCCTCAGTCAATGACAGACCATACAACTATATCCGGCCTAACAACATTGCCTTCTACGTTAATTCCTGGTGAAACAACTTATTCACCTTTGGGTGAAGACATATCAATTAAAGGCATATCAACTGAAAGAACATTTTTAAGAAATACCACTTATCCAGTATTTAGTGAAACAACTTCACCATCCACTTATGTTAAGCAAAAACCCACAACAGAGTCTACACCCAGGCTTACTTCATTATCTGGCATGACCTCTGTGACACTATATGTTACATCAACTGAGGAACCCTTGAACACAACAGTGCCCAATTTCTTTTATACATCAATGGGTTATCCAAGGGAAACAATTGCTCAGAGCGGTACAGATACATCGATAGGATTAGAAGAAACGACACCCTTTACGGAGACTACGCCCAGTTCGTTTGGTGTGCCAAATCCGACAGACATGACACAGACAAATGAAAACGCAACAGAATTGTTACTTTCATGTACAATATCAAACGATTGTTCTTACGATGAAATGTGTGTGAAAGCGATCTGCATTAGACCCTGCGAATATTACACAAATATTTGTAATATTCAGAATTATACTGATTGTCGTACATTGAACCACACCGCTTTGTGCTATTGTGATTCCGCCGCAGATGTAAATAAATCCGGTTGCTCTATTAATGCAGGTAACTAAAGATGTGTATGTAAATGTTAAGTTTTAATATCGATCCACGTGTTCTTTATAAAGTGAATGAATTACAAAGAACCACAGGGTTGCGGTTAAAAAATCTATTGGCATCCGTGGCGCAAACTACTTTAATCGCCAATACATCTGGCAATACGTAGAAGCCTACTTCAATTTGATGTCATATTGTCTTCTTCTTCTTTTTATGGACTTCTCATCATTCCTTCTCCCACTTGTGCCATCTGTACCAGCCCAACTTATAGGCTGGCACATGCATGTTTTAAATTTTTTTTTATTTCGTTCTGTTCCTTGCAATCCGTTCCCAGTGTGTTCTGTGTGCCAATAGGAATGGCATCAAAACGCTTCAAACTCTACTGCATTGAACTCTTTCCCCGGCTCTTATCACTGGCTCTTCTGCTGTCATTCGTATATGTATGTATATGCCTGCACCCACCACAACCACCCATCACGAAAACACCACTCGGAATAGTTTTCAAACTCTATATATGTGTTTACAAATGAAGCAATAAATGTATTCACCAAACTTGGAATGCCAATCAAAAAGAGTCCTCTCTTTATAGTTTTTGTTCTCGTTCTCGTTCATGTTAGTTGCCTGCTTTTTGTTTGCCTGACTGCCTGCTGCAAGTACGTGTATCATCAAGACCTGTATCATATCACATCATGTTAAACGTCTCTCGATACCTTTTGGAATGTGCTCGATATGCATGTTATATGTCAACGTTATGATCTCATCTTTTTTCTGTTATTTAAGAAAAAATTGTGTTGATTTTTGTTGTATTTAGTACATATGTTTGTTTGTACATATTTATATGTCTAATGTATGTGTGCATATAAGAGTGTGCAGTAAGTTTTATTTATTTGTATTGTATTATTAATCAATTGCATGGTTTGTCAGGTGTATGTAATAATTGGTGTTGTATGACATAAGGCTTTTTTACAAACGCACTAACCCCATAAACTTGAACCCTTATTGCTTGCTTGCCTGCATGTGTATATGTTGTTTAGCGATAGCACCAACAGCTAAATAAAAACTTAACAACATTAAATATAATGTATTTATAAGCTTAATAGTATTAAATGTGCTAGTATGTGCCTCTAGTGACATAATAAGAACAAATAATTCAAATATAATTATTTACTAACAGCATTGAAGCAGTGCAAGAAAAACTACCTATCAAACAGGTTTCTTAAAGAAAATAAACACTGATAATATGAACTAAACATATCTAAACCAAAAGTCCTATCTTATCAGTTAACTAATGCAATCCATTTGTTTACTTTGCAACGCAATCCCAAAACGCAACAACAGAAATCGGTTGTGCCTCAAGTGATGAGTGCCCCACCCAACAGGCATGCATTAATGCGCTTTGCGTAGATCCTTGTGCCTATGAGAATCACTGCGATCGCAATGAGGATTGTCGTGTTATTGCCCATCATCCGGTTTGTGACAGCGGTGGGTTTTAGTCTCAAATTGTGATGCCAATCAATATATTTAAAATATCAATATTTTTGTTTCTCAATTATTAGGCTGCGAATGCCAGCGCAAATCGGATTGTCGCAATGGTTTTGAGTGTGATGGCTGTCATTGCCGCGACAGTAAGTACAATGGTGTATGGTCTAAATTATTAGATTGCGTTACAAACTTATGACATTACAGCAACAGGTCGCACTCCTGGCTGTGAACACTGCCCGCCGGGCGCCAAGTGTGATCCCACCACTGGTGCCTGTATTAAAGGTATGTATATGTTTTTAATTAACCAGAAATTAAGTGGTGCGAACATCAATAATCATACAAGGCAAAGCCTACACACTAACAAGTGTAAATATTATTCTGTACATATATTTGTATTATAAATTAACCACCCTTTACCCGTGTAAATATGTCTCTCTCCCTAGCTAATGTAACAATAACAACTAGTACTACCAAGAAAACCACAGTGAAACCACCAACAACAACAACAACAAAAACAACATCCACAAAAACAACAACAGCTAACCCAAACACTGGTGACGATAAGTCGCCAACCTTAAGCAAGGCTACCACCACTAGCACCACTACCACCACTACTACTAGCACAGAAACGAGCACAGTCATAAGCGCTACTAACAAAACCAGCACGAGTAAAACCACCATTGAGGCTACGACTATCAAATCTGGGCACACGAAGGGCTACCGCGATGGTGAAAATAATATAACCGATACGCCAACACCAAGGCCCGTGATCACAACGACAACACTAACCAGCAAGGATGGTGGCAGGCGCACCACGACGCCAAAAATGAAAACAACTCGGCTTGATACCTCAAATGAGATACCAGAGGCAACGACTTTGGCAAGCACAACGGCTTGGCCCACCGAGCTGCCAACTAGAGCGGGGACAACAACGGAAATCGATGATTTAATTACGGTGCACACAACAACCTTCGCACCACCGGCCAACACCACCGATATCACAATTATTAACCCTTGTACAGTAGATACTAACTGTGCTCCTAACGAGCACTGTAAGCTGGGGCGTTGCCAAAAGAAAGGTATACACATTCGTCTATACAGTTGGCTATGCTGTCACTTTCGGTACCCAAAATGTTGTAATGCTCTGATTGTGTTGTATAGAATCCTTTTGTAAATAATTATAACCGTTTTCCAATATTCCTGCACACATATACAAGTACCAAAGTGACAAGTGTGCACTTCACATTCCCAATATAATTTAGTGAATTTGAAAAATAAGGTCGTAAAAAGGATTAAGTACCATTGCAGACATATGACTCAAAAATCAGTAAAATTTCAAATTTATTCCCAAACAAATTTTTGAAACAAAAAGCATTTTAAATGAACTTTCTATGGAAAAAGTGGCCTAATTCAGCAAGCTAGGAATAAGTCAGATATTCTGCTTAAGTATTTACATATCTAGTTTCTGAAGCTACAAATATCTTGAACTAATAATTTTCTGAAAAGTCTGCAAGGGGAAAACATTCTGTACATAATTGAACAATTTCATGACAATTATATACCTTGTACATATTAAAACCCTCTAAGTTATAGGCCTAATATATTTACATTGCAAGCATTCATCAACTTTATTAAAATAATTGCTAACCAACACAATAATTTCTAACAATCAGAACCACCCGGTACACCTAAAACACCCGAACCGTGCCAATCGAACAATGATTGTATTGAGAGCGAGGCCTGTTATATGGGTTTGTGCCACGATCCCTGTGAATTTGCCAAAATTTGTGCTTCAAGTGCCAAGTGTACGGCGAAGAGTCATCGGCCCATATGCAGCTGCCCACAGGGTCATGAGGGCAATCCAATGGTTAAGTGTGTGCCCACCCAAACGTCAAGTAAGCAACTAATCAATTAATGAATTTTCCCATTAAATACATCAAATTTAATACAACTAAGAACGGCTTTTGGGGCATTTAAGGCTATTTAAATCAGTCACTTATTCTGTCTCTTTTTTTCCACAGTCGAATGTACTGACAATTCTGATTGCGGAGTTACAGAAGCCTGTGTAAACGAGCGCTGTCAGCATCCATGCGATGTCCATGATCCTTGTGCCCAGAATGCGGTTTGTATTAATGCCAATCATGTGGCCGATTGTAGCTGCGTGGATGGCTATCAGGGCAACGGTTTTGTTGGTTGCCAACCAGGTTAGTAGATTGGTATAGACAGCACTTAAAGCACTTTCCTCAAGTTATCCCGTGCTAATGTGACACAAAATATTTCATTTCCTAAAATGTCTTTCTCTCTTTCATACACTGTAAAAAAACCCCGTTCACCTGTCAACACATGTATAAAATTTGTACCGCCCCGAATCACGTACAAAAACAACAACACGAATCGAATTATAAATACACGAAACAAACCGCACTGTAACCCTAACTCAAACCATAGCACGCACCCACGTCTGTCAATACAACGAGGATTGTCCACCCAACAAGCTATGCGATCGCCTAAATCGTCGCTGCATTAATCCTTGCCAAGAGGATTCCTGCGGCGAGAACGCTGAGTGTGTGCCCGTCAACCATGGCATCGACTGCCGCTGCTTGCCCGGTTACCTGGGCAATGCTTACGTTTTGTGCCAACAATCCCAGGGTTGTCGCGCCGATTCGGAGTGTGATGCCAGT
Source organism: Drosophila micromelanica (assembly GCA_004143825.1). NCBI lineage: Eukaryota > Metazoa > Arthropoda > Insecta > Diptera > Drosophilidae > Drosophila > Drosophila micromelanica. The sequence continues at coordinate 132,584 of SCDY01000084.1, read as the reverse complement.
CAAGCCTGCATCAATGGCAAGTGCACGTCGCCCTGCCAGTGTGGTGCCTTTGCCCTCTGTGATGTCATCAATCATCGTGGCGTATGCAAATGCCCACCGGGCTACAATGGTAACCCAGAGGTGGGTTGCAGTCCACCACAAAATCCTTGCGATCCCAACCCATGCGGTCTGAACGCACAATGTGAACTGGATAATGGAAATCCCATATGCTTCTGCCCCAAAGGACTCACTGGCAATCCATTCAAGAACTGCAGTAAGTATTTTTTTGTTCTTTATCAATTTCAAACAAGTCGTAAACATGGTGTAATCGCAGTACCCGAGGGTGATGAATGCACACCCAATCCTTGTGGTCCTAACTCGGGCTGCCGACGCGTCAATGGTGCTCCGGTTTGCTTCTGCTTGCCTGAATACGAGGGCCAACCTCCGCTAATAGCTTGTGAACTGCCCTCAAACCCATGCGAGCCTTCTCCTTGCGGTCCCAACACGCAATGTGCGGTTCTGAGCAATGGATTCTCGAAGTGTACCTGCTTGCCCGGTTATGTTGAGAGCCCCAACACCATTCGCGGTTGCGTGGAGCCAATCAATCCCTGCGAACCTAACCCTTGCGGCACTGGTGCCATCTGCGACTCATCCCGCCAGCCTGTCTGCTACTGTCCGGACAACAAGATAGGAAATCCTTTCAGAATCTGCGAGAAACCTGCAGTTTCGGTTGAGCTGTGCCAGCCCGGTCCATGTGGTCGTAATGCAGACTGCTATGTGGCTGGTAATCGTGAGGAATGCTACTGCCGTTCAGGCTATGTTGGAGATGCCTACCAAGGCTGCCGTGAACCCAGTCGTACTGTTTGTGATCCTAATCCGTGCGGGCCAAATGCCAACTGCGTTGTTGCCGGTGATGGTCAGACCGCGTGTGTCTGTCCCGAAGGCCTGTCGGGAGATCCCACCTCCCTTGTTGGCTGCCACGGCTACGAATGTCAAGTGGATGCCGACTGTCCGCAAAGCAAGGCTTGCATGGGCTTTCGCTGCTATGATCCTTGCCCCGGCGCCTGTGGCCACGGAGCCAACTGCCGCGTGGAACAACATCATCCGGTTTGCTCTTGCAATGCTGGCCTAACTGGCAATCCTGGCGTGCGCTGCTTTGCGCTGGACGTACCTAAGACCAACCCATGTGTGCCTAGTCCATGTGGTCTGAACAGCGAGTGCAAATTGCTAAATAATCGTGCTGTTTGTTCCTGCCTACCTGGATACCTGGGCGATCCTCAATCTGGCTGCCAGCCGGAATGCGACATCAACTCGGACTGCGGAGAGTCACTCTCATGTATAAATCACAAGTGCGTGGATCCTTGTTCCGGTACTATTTGCGGAATTAATGCAATTTGTAATGTGCGTCAGCATACGCCAGTTTGCCATTGTCTTGATGGATTTGCTGGAGATGCCTTTCTGCAATGCGTGCCTGTTGGCATTTTAAAGAACGTTTCACGAGATCCTTGTGCTCCGTCGCCTTGTGGACCAAATGATGTGTGCTCCGTCTTTGGAGATGGTGTGGCGCTGTGTGATCCTTGCTTTGGACCAAATGCGCAGCAAAATCCCCGCTGCCGACCGGAATGTGTTGCCAACTCGGATTGTCCCTTCGATCGCGCCTGTTTGGGCCAACGCTGCTTGGATCCTTGTCCCGGTTCTTGTGGACGCAACGCTATTTGCAATGTATACGAGCATAACCCAGTATGCATTTGCCCCAACGGACTTTACGGTAATCCCTACGAACAATGTGCTCCACCGTCGCCAATTGTGCCAACGCCTTCCGCAAGTTGTGCCAAGTTGCAATGCGGGTCTAATGCAGACTGCAAACGTCAAAGTGGCGGCCTTGCCTGCGTCTGTCGCAAGGGTTACTTTGGAAATCCTTATCTTGGCTGTCGTCCGGAGTGCGTGCTCAACAGTGACTGCCCCGCAGACAGATCTTGTGTGAATTCAAAGTGCGTGGACGTTTGTGTTGGTGTCTGTGGCATCAATGCCGTGTGTCGTGTTGTCAACCACGCACCAGTTTGTGTGTGCGCCGAGGGTTACAGTGGTGATGCCTTCCTGGCCTGTAATCCCTATTACTTACCGCCAGTTACACCACCCACCGAACGACGCAATCCTTGTGAACCATCACCGTGTGGTCCTAACTCACGTTGCTTGGCTTCCGCTGATGGTTATGCCGCTTGCTCCTGTTTACCCAACTTTAAGGGTGCGCCACCAGTTTGCCAGCCAGAGTGTGTGGTGAGCTCGGAGTGTGCTCCTAGTCAGGCGTGCATTAATCAACGTTGTGCGGACCCTTGCCCAGGCACTTGCGGTATCGGTGCGCGTTGTGAGGTTCTAAATCACAATCCGATTTGCTCATGTGAGACTTACTTCGAGGGTGATCCGTTCGTGGCCTGCTCCCGTGTTCCTGAACCGCCCCCAGATGGCAAATCACCATCAAATCCATGCGTGCCATCGCCCTGCGGCCCCAACTCAATTTGTCAGATTAAACAAAATCGACCAGTGTGCTCCTGTGTTGCCAACTATATAGGCAGTCCCCCGTACTGCCGACCCGAGTGCACATTAAGCAGCGAATGTCCATCGGACAAAGCCTGCATTCAGGAGAAATGCCAGAATCCATGTGCCAATACTTGTGGACACAATGCCCGCTGTACTGTCGTTGCACACTCAGCTCATTGCAGCTGTGACGAGGGCTACCAGGGTGATGCGTTTGTGGGCTGCTCCAAGGTTATAGAACAGAGTAAGTTAAAAACTATAATATTGCATATATGAAATAAACTTTATCAATTCACCACAGAACCCCATGATCACATAAATCCCTGCTATCCAAGTCCCTGCGCTGAGAATGCCGTCTGTACACCGCACAATGACGCTGCCCGGTGCAGTTGCATTGAGCCCTACTTTGGAGATCCATACAACACCGGTTGTCGTCCAGAATGTATTTACAACTCAGAGTGTCCATCATCGCTGGCCTGCATCAAACAGCACTGCCGCAATCCCTGTACAGGCGCATGCGGCTCAAATGCCGAGTGCGCTGTGGTCAACCATTTGCCCACGTGCAGTTGCACGCGTGGCTTTGAAGGTGATCCATTCGTGGGCTGCAAACGCACGTCTATTGGACCTGTCAGCGTATGTGAGCCCAATCCGTGTGGACCTAACAGCATATGCCGTACAGTGGAAGGACATCCAACGTGCAGCTGCCAAGTTGGCTATTTTGGTGCACCACCTACATGCCGACCAGAGTGCGTGGTCAGCTCGGAGTGTGCTCAACATTTGGCGTGTATCAATCAGAAGTGCGCTGATCCTTGCAGTGGCACATGTGGCTTCAATGCAAAGTGTCAAGTAAACAATCACAATCCCATATGCACCTGCCCCAAGGACTATGTAGGAGATCCGTTCGAACAATGTGTGCCAAACCGTGAGTAACGCCTATGAAACCAATACGTACATCCTTAATTATCTTTTATTTTAACTCTTAGCACCTAAACCAACTGTGCTCAATCCATGCTTGCCAAATCCTTGTGGACCAAATGCGAAGTGCCGCGATGTGAACAATCGCGCCGAGTGCTCTTGTTTGGCTGGCATGTTTGGTGCACCGCCCAACTGTCGACCCGAGTGCGTTATTAACCAAGACTGCCCCTCTAATCGCGCCTGCATACGGCAGCGCTGCGAGGATCCTTGCATCGGTACTTGTGGCTTTAATGCGCTGTGCACCACACAGCATCATCAGCCCAAGTGTAGTTGCTTAGACGACTATGAGGGCGATCCTTACACTGGTTGCAACATGCGTCAAAGTGAGTACATTTTTTCAGAATAATTGCTTTTGAGCACTCGATCACTTTATCGAGATCCAACTCAAGCGCCTCTTAGTCTTCTTAATGTTGTATGTTCTTTTCAGTGGTGTTCTAGACTTAAGGGGTTTGTGGTACTCATTTTTTGCATGTTCTTTGTATTGCATCAATCTATCATATACCCATACCCTGTACCCGTGAAAGCGTATATAAAGTCCATACCAATGACTATAAGAGGCTAAACAGACTTTGTTGTGAAAAAACCATGAATATCATTTACATGCGATTGCCGAATATTTTTATATTTTTACAAAGCTTTTATATACCTCAAACATGAGTACAGGGTATTACATAGTCGAACACTTTCGACTAATAAATTACACGTTTTCTTTGTAAATACTTATTATGTAAGCCCTTTTTCTATCTTTATCTATAATTTATTATATACATCATCCGCCTGCTTGCTATTTCCATGCCCATGTCCATGAATGTTTATCACAGTCGTGGTGCCAGATGTCCCGGCTGATCCATGTTACCCATCGCCATGTGGTGCAAATGCCATTTGTCGCGAACTCAACGGTGCTGGCTCATGCAGCTGCATTCAGAACTATTTTGGTGATCCATATATTAATTGTCGACCCGAATGTGTGCAGAACAGCGACTGTCACAGTAGCAAGGCCTGCATGAATATGAAGTGTCGCGATCCCTGTGCCAATGCGTGCGGTTTCAATGCCGTTTGTCGCGTTGCTCATCATCAGCCCGTGTGCAGTTGTGAGCCAGGTTTCACAGGCAATCCGCTGCGAGCCTGTGTGGAAAGACCCTCAAGTATGCCGACCGAAATAAATTATAATAAATAAATGTAAAGCCTCTTAAATTATGATTCCAAATGTCTGCTCTTAGATATGTACTTACCACTGCCCAAAGATCCCTGCAGACCCTCGCCTTGCGGCCTCTTTAGCACCTGTCATGTGGTTGGGAGCCGCCCAGTCTGCGCTTGCTTGCCAGACTACATGGGCAGTCCACCCAACTGCAAACCCGAGTGCTTGACAAGTTCAGAATGTGCCTCAGATAAGGCCTGCATCAATCAGAGATGTCGCGATCCCTGTCCTGGCACCTGCGGTTACAACGCGCGCTGTCGCACCACCAACCATTCCCCTATCTGCAGCTGTTATGATGGTTACACCGGAGATCCATTCCATCAATGTTTGCCCGAGCGAAGTAGGTCCCCCAAAGTCCCCTCTGCTAGACAGAACGCATTTAAATATTTTAACCTTGCCATGCTTGTAGAGCCAACGCCTGTACCCGATCCCATTCAACCATTTAATCCATGCGTGCCCTCGCCTTGCGGCCCCAACTCGCAGTGCCAAGCCGCAAGTAGCGGCGCCGTCTGCGCCTGCCTCAATAACTATATAGGACGCCCACCGGCATGCCGACCCGAATGCAGCATTAACTCCGAATGCCCAGCCCGCATGGCCTGCATGAATGCACGTTGCGCTGATCCCTGCATTGGCTCCTGCGGAAATAACGCTGTGTGCCATGTCAGCTTTCATGCGCCCGTGTGCATGTGCCAGCCTGGCTTCACTGGGGATCCGTTCTCTGGTTGCTACAAAATCTTGGAAAGTACGTTCTATTTCGTAGACCCTCTTTTGCGCAATTTTTGTGTCCCCTTACTTAAGCCTGTTATTTGTTAACTACACAGCACCCGTAGAAACTACACAACCCTGTCGACCCAGTCCCTGCGGCCTAAACGCCCTATGCGAGGCACGCAATGGCGCCGCGGCTTGCAAATGCTTGCCGGAATACTTTGGCGATCCGTACGTGGAATGCCGACCTGAGTGTGTCATCAACTCGGATTGCCACAAAGCACGCGCCTGTGTCAACCAGAAGTGCGTAGACCCATGTCCGGGCATGTGTGGCCATAGTGCCCTGTGCGCCGTATTTAATCATGCGCCCAACTGTGAATGTCTGCCCGGTTACACAGGAAATCCCATCGTGGGTTGTCATTTGGTGCCTGAAGCGCCGCGCTGTAAGACTCTGACCAAATACGTTAGGTTCGCGTATAGAACAACCCTAATTAATAGCACACTTTTCAACGTGTCTAGATCCCGATCCTATTGTTCCTGAAAATCCATGCCAACCCTCACCATGCGGCCTATATAGCAACTGCCGCACACTAAACGGTCATGCAGTGTGCTCATGCATACCCAATTATGTGGGCGCTCCACCCAACTGCCGGCCCGAATGCATGAGCAGCTCCGAGTGCAGCCAGGACAAGTCGTGCATCAACGAGCGCTGTAAAGATCCTTGCCCCGGTACATGCGGTAATAATGCACTTTGTCGCGTCGTCAATCACAATCCTATATGCTCCTGCAGTCCTGGCTATAGTGGAGATCCCTTCATACGCTGTTTACCCCAAGAAAGTAAGAACAACATCACAGCATCGTATCATATAAAGAAAGATGGCTCTGGCTCACTTTCCTCATTTCATTCCATGACCATATTTACATCTATCACCCATACTATATATATTTATATATCTTTCTTTTTCATATGTACTATATTATATGTCTTATTTTGGTGCATGCTGTTGTCATATTTGGTGTATTGGTAAATGTAGAACGCCCTATCGTAAACGATCGAATCAATCCATGTGTGCCATCGCCATGTGGACCAAACTCGCAGTGTAAGGTGTCGGCGGCTAATGAGCAGCCTGTGTGCTCATGCTTGCAACATTATGTGGGTAGGGCGCCAAATTGCCGACCAGAGTGTACCTCAAACTCTGAGTGCGCTGGCAACTTGGCCTGCATAAATCTGCGCTGTCAGGATCCCTGCGTGGGCACCTGTGGCATTCAGACCACCTGCCTTGTAAATAATCATAGACCAATATGCCGCTGCCTTGATGGTTATGCCGGCGATCCATTCTCTGAATGCAGTCCACAAAGTAAGCGTTAAACGCTCAATACACCGACCAAAGTTCCGCGTTCCCCATATTAAACCTGTACCTTTCCCCTAGTTATTGTGCCGCCCGAAATTGCCGAACCATGCAATCCCAGTCCTTGTGGTGCTAATGCCCTTTGTAAGGAACGCAACGGCGTCGGTTCCTGCACTTGCCTGCCCGAATACAGTGGAGACCCGTACACAGAGTGTCGCCCGGAGTGTGTACTTAACAGTGATTGTTCAAAGAATCGCGCCTGCCTCAACAACAAGTGCAGAGATCCGTGCCCCGGCGTCTGCGGCGTTGCCGCTGAGTGTCATGTCATCAACCACTCGCCCAGCTGTAGTTGTCCATCCGGTTATACGGGCAATCCCTCACAGTACTGCCGCGAAATACCAAAATGTATAGTATTCCATCAATCCGAGACCTTTTCGAGATCAGTTCAGTAATATTTAACATAATTTTTTAGTGGCGCCTCCTGTACAACCATGTCAACCTTCACCATGTGGTCCTTATAGCCAGTGCCGCGAGGTGAATGGTCATGCGGTCTGCTCATGCATTGCAAACTATATTGGCGCACCGCCAGCTTGTCGTCCCGAGTGCTCGGTTAGCTCCGAGTGCGCGCAAGACAAGGCATGTATGAATCTGCGCTGTGTAGACCCATGCCCAGGCACCTGCGGTAACGAAGCCGTTTGTAAGGTGACCAATCACAACCCCATTTGCTCCTGCCCAGCCGGCTATAGTGGGGATCCATTTATACGATGTGCACCCTGGCAGCAAGAGCCCGAAACTCCCAAATCAAATGAGAATCCTTGCGTGCCAAGTCCATGCGGTCCCAACTCACAGTGTCGCGTGGTTGGCGAGACGGGTGTCTGCTCCTGCCTGCCCAACTATATTGGACGTGCACCGAATTGCCGCCCTGAATGCACACAAAACTCTGAATGCCCTGCTAACTTGGCCTGTATCAACGAGCGTTGTAAAGATCCCTGCCCCGGCTCCTGCGGCTTTAATGCCTACTGCAATGTGGTTAATCACTCACCTGTTTGCACCTGCGACAGCGGCTACTCTGGCGATCCATTTGCCGGCTGCAATCCGCAACGTAAGCCTAATTAACTTGACTGCTACCCGTGAGAAAAGGTTTAATCGTTTGTCCGTCATGCCCCTTAGATATTGAAATGCCCGAAGAGCGGCTGACACCCTGTATACCTTCGCCTTGCGGCCCCAACGCTGAGTGTCGAGAACGCAATGGCGCCGGCTCCTGCACTTGCTTGCTCGATTATTTCGGTGATCCGTACAGCGGCTGCCGCCCGGAGTGTGTGGTAAACAGTGACTGCCCACGCGACAGATCCTGTATCAACCAAAAATGTGCGGACCCTTGTCCGGGCGTTTGTGGTTTGAATGCGGAGTGTCGCGTGGCTAATCACTTGCCAAGCTGCCACTGCCTGGCCGGTTACACTGGAAACCCATCGAGTGCTTGCCGTGAAATACCACAACTGCCCGAACCACGTAGGTTTCTTAACCAATCAAGCTTCTTTCACGCAACTGACCGCCTTTCGCTTTACCATTCCTAGCTATTATCAATGAGAATCCCTGTGTGCCCTCACCCTGTGGCCCATATAGTCAATGTCGCGAGATAAACAACCATGCGGTTTGCTCCTGTCAGCCCAGTTTTATTGGCTCAGCACCGAACTGCAGGCCCGAGTGCATTGTTAGCTCGGACTGCGCACAAGACCTGAACTGTCAAAACCAGAAATGCGTAGATCCGTGCCCGGGCACTTGCGGTATAGAAGCGCGTTGCCAGGTTATTAACCACTATCCTGCATGTTCCTGTGCCCCAGGCTACACTGGAGATCCCTTCAACCGATGCACTCGAATTCTATGTAAGCATGAGTAATCAAAACTGATGCTCAAGCTAGTTGGACAGTTGGACACGGTTACAGTCATTTTATAATCCTGTCCATCTGGCTTTAGCTTTTTCTTTCTTTCCTGCATGTATATAAATCCTTTACCCTAATGTTCTTTATTTTATCTACTTTATGTTTTGATTTTATGTACACTCTACCAATTACTCTACACTATCCGAACTTCCCAACTGTACTATGTATATGTCTATGTGTAAATTTGTATGTGTATCCAACTACTTCAACTATATGGCATGTTTGACTTGGCTTGGCTATGTAGTGGAACAAACACCCAAAGAATCTGGTAATCCCTGTGTGCCCTCACCCTGCGGACCCAACTCCAAATGCGTCGATGTACGCGGTTCGCCTGCATGTTCCTGCCTGCCCGACTATCTCGGTCGGCCACCCAACTGCCGACCCGAGTGCATGACAAGTCCTGACTGTCCAGCCAACTTGGCCTGTGTTAACCAGCGCTGCGCTAATCCATGTATCGGTGCATGCGGTATACACTCCCAGTGTACTGTAATCAAGCATAATCCGAACTGTCAATGCGAGCCTGGTTACACCGGAGACCCCTTCTCCGGCTGTACCATTATACATCAAAGTATAAATAATTGTTGTCTACATCTTTCTATATCTGTATCTAACATATCTTTGTATTCTTTCCTTCCCCACCCTCTTCGTTTGCCACAGTGACCATAACAGAAGCTCCACGTAATCCCTGTAATCCAAGCCCGTGCGGTGCCAATGCTATCTGTCGTGAACGCGATGGTGCTGGCTCCTGCGCCTGCTTGCCCGAATACTTTGGTGATCCGTACAGCGGCTGTCGACCGGAGTGTGTTCAAAACGCTGATTGCGATCGCTCACGTGCCTGTATCAACAACAAGTGCCAGGACCCGTGCCCCGGAGCTTGCGGTATTAATGCCGAGTGTCGCGTTCTGAACCATGCACCAAACTGCATGTGCTTTGAAGGTTATTCAGGGGATCCGCATCGCTCATGTGCTATTATTGAAGTCGTTACACGTCGCCCGGAAAATCCCTGTCAGCCTTCACCATGTGGACCCAATAGCCAGTGTCATGACACCAATAGTCATGCGGTGTGCAGTTGCTTGGAAGGCTATATTGGAGCACCACCTAGTTGCAAGCCCGAATGTGTGGTCAGCTCGGAGTGTGCACAGAATCGTGCCTGTATTAACCAAAAATGCGCTGATCCTTGCCGCGGCGCTTGCGGAGATAATGCTAAGTGCCAAGTGGTTAACCACAATCCCATCTGCAGCTGCGTGCCAGGCATGACTGGTGATCCCATTTCCGGCTGTGTGCAGGATGTGGGTAAGAGCACCGAGAATCCATGCGTACCTTCACCTTGTGGCCCGAACTCAATATGCCGCGAGATTGGACAACAGGCTGCCTGCTCCTGCCAAGCCAACTATATTGGCCGTCCCCCTAACTGTCGACCAGAGTGCACCAACAATGACGAGTGCCAGAATCACTTATCCTGCCAACAGGAACGCTGTGTTGATCCCTGTCCCGGCTCATGTGGTAATAATGCTATCTGCCAGGTTGTTCAGCACAATGCGGTCTGCTCCTGCGCCGATGGTTACGAGGGCGATCCGCTTTTTGGATGCCAACTCATAACACCAGTTCTAACAACGCAACCACCTACATCACCGTGCGAACCTTCACCCTGTGGTCCCCATGCCGAGTGCCGTGAACGGAATGGTGCCGGTGCCTGCTATTGCCACGATGGCTTTGAGGGTAACCCCTATGATGCTCAGCGGGGTTGCCGACGCGAGTGCGAGACAAACGACGAGTGCAGTCCAGTGCAGGCATGTGTGCGCTTCAAGTGCATTGATCCATGCGCGAATATGTGCGGCGAGTATGCCATCTGCACGGTCGATAATCATGTACCAACCTGCAATTGCCCGGCGGGCTACAGCGGTGATCCGTTCTTCAGTTGTCGACCCGTACCGGTTACACCACCGCCGCCTGTTAACCCCTGTGTGCCCTCTCCTTGTGGTCCGAACAGCAACTGTCGCAGCATAAACAACCAAGCGGTTTGCTCCTGCCAATCAGGATTTGTCAACCAACCACCAAACTGCCGACCCGAGTGTGTAGTCAGCGCCGAATGCGCCCCTGAGCGTGCATGTGTGAACAACAAGTGCGTAGATCCGTGTCTACACACGTGTGGCATACGTGCTATTTGCAGCACCAAGAACCACAGTCCCATCTGCACATGCCCGCGCGGTATGACTGGCGATCCGTTTGTGCAATGTTCGAAAATACGTAAGTAGTTAACTTAATCCTCTGAAACTTTTTAGACCTAATTTGACTCATAACAGAGATCACACACGATGTGACTACACCCGAACCGCCACCACCTTCCTGCGTGCCATCACCATGTGGCCCTAATTCCAAGTGCCAAATTGTGGGTGGTAGTCCGGCCTGCTCTTGCCTGCCGGACTTCATCGGCGCACCACCACGTTGCCGCCCTCAGTGCGTGCTGAATTCGGAATGTGGACCCACCGAAGCGTGTATCAATCAAAAGTGTCGCGATCCTTGCCCTGGCTCCTGCGGTTTTGAGGCCAAGTGCCATGTGTTGAATCATCTGCCAATTTGCAATTGCATCGAAGGCTTCACTGGTGATCCGTTCGTACGTTGCAGCAAGTTGCCAGAGGTTAAGGTAGTACCACGTCCCGATGATCCTTGCATTCCTAATCCTTGTGGACCGAATGCTGACTGTTTTGGCGGTGAGTGTCGCTGTCAAAACACCTATCAGGGTAATCCTTATGAAGGCTGTCGACCCGAATGCACATTGTCCGCTGACTGTTCGCGAGATAAGGCTTGCATGCGCAACAAATGCGTGGATCCCTGCCCAGGAACATGTGGCAATAACGCAATCTGCGAGGTGATGAATCACATACCTGTCTGCTCCTGCCAACAAGGTTTCGAGGGTGACCCATTCACCAACTGCCGACCAAAAGTAATAGAACCTTTACCAGAGATCAAGGCCTGCTCACCATCGCCCTGCGGTGCTAACAGTCAATGTCGCGATGTCAATGGGCATGCGGTATGCTCATGTCTTGAAGGTTTTATTGGAGCCCCACCACAATGTCGACCTGAATGCGTGGTGTCTAGCGAGTGCTCAGCTTTACAAGCCTGCGTTAACAGGAAATGCGTGGATCCTTGCGTTGGTTCATGTGGTATCGAAGCGCGCTGTGAAGTTATAAATCACAGTCCCATTTGCGGTTGTCCACCAGGTACAACTGGAGATCCATTCAAGAGCTGCATCGAAATACCCGCGCAAAAGGATGTGGATCACGTTCCACCGCCCAGTGATCCGTGCGTACCATCGCCATGCGGCCCCAACTCCTTATGCAAAGCCGATGATAAGGGACCTGTTTGCCAATGCCTTCCTGAATACTTTGGAGCGCCACCCAACTGCCGTGTCGAATGCATCATCAACCCAGATTGCCCATCGACACAAGCCTGCATTAACAACAAATGTCGCGATCCCTGTCCGGGCTCATGTGGCACCAATTCTGAGTGCCGCGTTATTGGTCACTCTGTTTCCTGCTCATGTCCACCCGGCTATGCCGGCAACGCTTTTGTGCAGTGTGTGCAACAACGTGAGGAGCAGCCAAAGCCCTGCGAGCCATCACCATGTGGCGCCAACGCTGAATGCATTGAACGCAACGGCGCTGCCGCCTGCAAGTGCATTGACGAGTACCAGGGCAATCCCTACGAGGGATGCCGCCCGGAATGTGTGCTTAGCTCAGACTGTCCTACGGACAAGGCCTGCATAAGAAACAAGTGCTTGGATCCTTGCCCTGGAATCTGCGGCTCTAACGCGCAATGTTATGCCACCAACCATGTGCCCAATTGCGTCTGCAACGATGGCTACACTGGTGATCCATTCTCCAACTGTCGACGTGTCGAACCAACTACACCAGCTCCAGTTGGTGATCCATGCAGCCCATCACCTTGCGGTCCCAACAGCAAGTGCCGAGTGTCCAATGGTCTGGCCGTTTGCTCCTGCTTAGAGACCTTCATTGGAGCACCGCCCAACTGTAAGCCGGAGTGCACAGTGAATGCCGAGTGTCCACAGAACAAAGCATGCCATAAGTTCCGCTGCGCGAATCCTTGCGCCGGTACTTGCGGCATCAATGCCAAGTGCGAAGTGATCAATCACAATCCTATATGTAGCTGTCCTTTGGACATGACCGGTGATCCGTTTGCGCGCTGTTATCCAGCACCCGAAGTTGCACAACCGAAAGACACCACAAAAGACAAGAACCCATGCCAGCCTTCACCCTGCGGCCTCTATGCGGAATGTCGAGTGCGCGGCGACCAGGCCTCCTGCTCCTGCTTGCCTAACTACATTGGAGCGCCGCCCAACTGCCGGCCCGAATGCATTGTAAATACAGATTGTGCCTCAGATCGCGCATGCATTGCCGAAAAGTGCCGAAATCCTTGCGAAGGATCCTGCGGCGTTAACTCCGACTGCCGCATTCAAAACCATCTGGCCATCTGCACGTGCCGTAGTAGATTTACTGGCGATCCATTTGTACAGTGCGTTGAAATTGTTGAGAAGACAACACAACCACCAATCACCTCACAGGATCCATGTGACTTGCAGCCATGCGGTGCCAACGCAGAGTGCCGCAACGGCATTTGTAGCTGCCTGCCTGAATACCAGGGTGATCCCTACAACGGTTGCCGTCCGGAATGCACACTCAGCACCGATTGCTCGCCGAATAAGGCTTGCCTGAACAAAAAGTGCGTCGATCCGTGCCCCGGAACCTGCGGCCAGAATGCACAGTGCGACGTCTCAAACCACATACCTATCTGCAGCTGCTTGCAAGGTTACACGGGTGATCCGTTTGTCAATTGCCGGCTAGAGACGCCTGTGGCAAAGGATCCATGTCAGCCAAACCCATGTGGACCCAACAGTTTGTGTCATGTTTCCGCCCAGGGAGCTGTATGTGCCTGTCAGCCAGGCATGTTGGGCTCACCGCCTGCATGCAAGCCAGAGTGTATAGTCAGCTCGGAGTGTTCGCTACAAACAGCCTGCATACAAAAGAAATGTGTCGATCCATGTCCAGGAGCTTGTGGTCAGTTTGCGCGCTGCCAAGTGATAAATCACAATCCGTCGTGCTCATGCAACACGGGCTACACGGGTGATCCGTTCACACGCTGCTACCAGGAAGAACGCAAGCCCTCGCCAGTGATTCCAGAGAATCCTTGTGTACCATCACCATGCGGACCAAATTCGGAGTGCAAGGAGCTTAATGGAAATCCCGCCTGTTCATGTGCAGCCACATTTATCGGCACACCACCTAATTGCCGACCCGAGTGCACCATTAATCCGGAATGTGCGCCTACTAAGGCATGCATACGCCAGAAGTGCGCCGATCCATGTGTGGGCGCCTGCGGCTTTAATGCCCGCTGCAATGTAGCCAATCATCAACCTATTTGCACATGTGATGTAGGCTACTCTGGAGATCCTTTCACCGGCTGCCAACAAGAGCAAGGTAGGAACCTGTTTTCATTTATTACACACACAATATACCAGTAGTTAGGTCAAGGCGTAAACTAGCTTGGTGCTGGTTGCTTTAATAGATGTTTACCGCCCACCAACTCGTACACCTGCCTAATAGACGGGGCTTCACTGAAGAGTCACGACAATTACACTTATTTACATTTGTTTACGCCTTGATAGGGAAATTTAATAGTGAAACTGACACGCGTTATCTGTTAAAACAAATCGGATATTAAAATTTATTTTTATAAATATTATTATTTAAAATTGCCCCTGATCTCAAATTATATATTTATAAGTATAAATACCCATACGATATTTCAGTTTCACTTTCGATAAATGCGCATTGGAATGATCTTTAAATGTGCTGGTGTTATTTTAGTCCTCTTGCTTTTTGTTACAAAATACAAAGCATATGAAGAGTATTCGATCACTCTCGACTATAGAAGAGTTACTTGTTTTTGCACACTACCATACACTGAATCACTCAATATGTTTACAGCTCATTCCAATGCGCAAAGTTTTGAAGATATTTACACAAACAATTTACACGATTTTATATTAAATGTTTTGGTTGACGCACGCACAAGCACAATGCATTGCAAAAGAAGTGTTCCTATATTTATTTCACATATTTTGCCTACTTACAAACACTTAAGTGAATGCACATTTCAAGGCACACAATTTTGTACGAGTTGTCTGAATTGTTGTTGCGTTTGGAAGTGTTTGTGTGCGGCGGTGGCCAAAACTTTTAATTAATTTTAGATATATTATTTGATATTTTATTATATTTGCTTTTAAACGCCTTTAACGCCTGAATACAATATGCAAACTTGCCACGCCTTTTTGCCGCCCTATATATATAAGTAAATTGCCTCACCCAAACGCCTTGAATCGACTTAACCCCTGAATATGTTGTTTGTATGCTTTTGGGAAGTAATACTTTGCTCCTGTTGTTCGAATCGATTTTGGACCCGTGATATGCTTTTACATAATACCTTATAGTTGAGCACACCAGCGTTCAATTGAACCTAACCTTTGAAATTGATACCCTAACCCCTAATTGAAAAGCTTGAAATACCAAAGAAAATACCTCCGAAATTGAGTACTGCATTGTTTCGCCCAAAATTGTTTCCTCTTTTTGCCTTAATTATAACTACGGTTCGCCAAGGATTATCAACAAATACTAGTCAGTTATTGCCAAAACTACATGAAACTAAACAGCGCTTATTGATTATTAGCAACTAATTAATTTAAAATTACTTAAATATATAACTCTGTAGAGCCAAATACCTAATTTGTTTAACAAATAATGCAATAAATCGATTGAAAAAATATGACACGAAACACACTTGTTTTAATTACGTTACGTTACGTCGCGTCACGTATGCAAACGTAATGTGCATATTACGTTCTGCAACACTGCACAAAACCACTGCGCACCGCACCACAACACACAGAATACACAGCAAAGCACTGCGTTTAACAACACTAAAAACTAAACTAATCGCGTCGAGAGCACATTTAGTGGCAAAATTAAAAATAATGATTGGAATAAATCAACACTTAATCCGTGCTTTAATCCCACTTCCAAAAATAAAATAAACCCAATTGGATTAATCAACTGCAAAACTGCTAAAAACAAAGCCACTGCCAGGTGTGTTCGTTTGTACTAAACCTGCAACACTAAAGATCTCGTATTTAATTTCTTGCCAAACTCTCTTTTCTTCCCCCACTCTAACAATCTCTCACCCGAGTACAGAACGGATAGTCAATGAGCAGGTCACACCCTGTGAACCAAATCCTTGTGGATCGAACGCCGTTTGCCGTGAACGCAATGGCATTGGCTCTTGCCAATGCCTCCCCGATTACTTTGGCGATCCATACCAGTCCTGCCGACCAGAATGCGTACGAAATTCCGACTGTCCATCAAACAAGGCATGCCAACAACAAAAGTGTCGCGATCCCTGCCCCGGCACCTGTGGCACGAACGCCGATTGTCGAGTAACAAATCACCTGCCCACTTGCACGTGTCGAAACGGTTACACCGGTGATCCGTATCGTTACTGCCAAGTGGAACAAGTTCAACGTAAGAACCACCCAATTCAGGAACTCATCAACGACTACAAGATACCCTTTTCAGCTATTCAATTGGCCGAACCCACTCAACCCTGTCGCCCCTCGCCATGTGGCCCCAATTCCCAATGCCGCGAGCTAAATGGCCAAGCGGTTTGCTCATGTCTCGAACTGTACATCGGGTTGCCACCAAACTGTCGACCGGAGTGTGTGTTGAGCAGCGAGTGCCCCACCGACAAAGCGTGCATAAATCAACGTTGTCAGGATCCTTGCCCAGGCACCTGCGGCACTAACGCCGAGTGTCGTGTGCGTAATCACAGTCCACTCTGTCAATGTCGTCGCGGTTTTACGGGCGACGCCTTTACACGATGCTTTGTCCTGCCACGTAAGCAAATTAGTCCCATTCCAAGTCGCTTATATCATAGCGAAACTACTTCTCCCAACTTAGCGCCCACACCGGCCATTGAACACGTTAAGCGTGATCCTTGTGTACCTACGCCGTGTGGCCTGAATAGTCAGTGCCGCAATGTGCAGGGCGTTCCATCCTGCACATGTCTGGCGGAATTCATAGGCACGCCTCCAAATTGCCGACCTGAGTGCACCATCAGTGCCGAGTGTGCCTCGAACATGGCGTGCATACGCGAAAAATGTGTTGACCCCTGTCCAGGGTCCTGTGGATTTGCGGCGGAATGCAATGTTGTTAATCATACGCCGATTTGTACGTGTCCCTCCGGTTATACAGGAGATCCGTTCAGCAGTTGTCGTCTGGCACCGCCAGAGCCCGTGTTAAGTGAGTGTCCCTACCCAAACGTAAATACGAGTTTATCCTAATTGGCAATGATCCCCAGACGAATATGTTGATCGTTGTCAACCTTCGCCATGTGGGCCAAATGCCCAATGCAACGACGGTGTCTGCAGCTGTTTGCCCGAGTTCCATGGTGATCCCTATTCCGGCTGTCGTCCGGAATGTGTGCTCAATTCGGATTGTCCTCGCGATAAGGCCTGTCTGCGCAGCAAATGTGCCAACCCATGCCCAGGCACTTGTGGTGAAAACGCCATTTGCGATGTCATCAATCATATACCCATGTGCAGATGCCCCGATGGAACCGCTGGAAGCGCCTTTATACGCTGCACACCCGTGCCGAGTACGTCAAAGTGGATATATCTTTTCGTCGCGTTTTCCGTTAATACCCAATACTCTTCTACAGAAATTGTTGCCCCCACCAATCCTTGCCAGCCATCCCCCTGCGGTCCGAACTCTCAGTGTCGTGAAGTCAACCAGCAAGCTGTCTGCTCCTGTTTGCCAAGCTATATTGGCGCACCACCCACCTGTAGGCCTGAATGTACCTCCAATGCTGAGTGTGCTCCTACACAGGCGTGTCTCAACCAACGCTGTGGCGACCCATGCCCTGGCACTTGTGGCGTGGGTGCCAATTGTGCTGTGGTCAATCACAGTCCCTTCTGCACCTGTCCGGCACGCTTTACTGGAAACCCATTTATACGGTGCCAGCCACAAAGTAAGCGTACATGCTTTGTAATATATGAGTTTTTTACAATATTAGCCAATCCTCAGTCGAACCTCTACGTGACATTCAGCCAACCGACCCATGCCGCCCATCGCCTTGTGGCCCCTACTCCCAGTGTCGTGCCATTGGCGAGGCGCCGGCTTGTTCCTGCCTCGAAAACTACATTGGACGTCCACCAAATTGTCGCCCCGAGTGCGTCACTAGCTCAGATTGCAGCAGCCAACTGGCCTGCATCAATCAGAAGTGTGCAGATCCCTGCCCAGGACGCTGTGGCCTAAATGCTGAGTGTCGTGTGGTTAGCCATGCGGTGCAATGTATTTGCCAGGAGTCCTTCACTGGTGATCCTTTCGTGCAGTGCAGCCCAGAGATCGTACGAGATATCGAAGTGCGAACACCCTGCAATCCCAGTCCATGTGGAGCAAATGCCGTTTGTCGCGAGCGTGATGGTGCTGGTTCTTGCCAGTGTTTGCCAGAATACTTTGGCAACCCCTACGACGGTTGCCGTCCGGAGTGCGTGCTAGACTCCGATTGTCCATCAAATCGTGCTTGCCAACAGCAAAAGTGCCAGGACCCTTGCCCTGGCACTTGTGGCCAAAATGCAAACTGTCAGGTTGTCAACCATCTTCCAACCTGCAATTGCCTCCCCGGCCACATAGGTGACCCGTATCGCCTGTGTACACGTCCAGCCGAACGTAAGCAGTCACCAACTTGTCTTATAGGCACTCTTAACCGTTGCACATTCTCTTTTACTATAGCCATTCGTAACGAATACACAAATCCTTGTGAGCCCACGCCATGCGGGCCCAACTCACAATGTCGCGTTACCAATGAGCAGGCTGTGTGCTCTTGTCTGCCCCAGTTCATTGGCGCCCCACCGGCCTGCCGACCTGAGTGCACTATTTCATCAGAATGTCCAGCGGACAAGGCCTGTCTGAACCAGAAATGCGTCAATCCCTGCGTAGCTAACACCTGCGGCAGTAATGCGATTTGCCGTGTGCGCAACCACAGTCCCATTTGTAGTTGCATCAGTGGTTTCACTGGCGATGCCTTTACGCAATGCTTTCCAATACCACGTAAGCCAATTTGTCTTCTCTCGACTGTTCAGTTGAATAGTACCCTCACGTAATCATGTCCTGCAGCGCCGCCAATTGAAGTGCAACGAGAGCCCTTGGGTGATCCCTGCTTGCCCACACCCTGCGGCCCCCACTCTGAGTGCCGCAACAGCAATGGAGTCCCAGCGTGTTCCTGCCTAGCTACGTTTATTGGTCAGGCGCCCAACTGTCGTCCTGAGTGTACCATAAACTCTGAATGTCCCAGCCAACAGGCATGCATCAATCAGAAGTGTCGCGATCCCTGCCCAGGCGCATGCGGCTTAAATGCTGTTTGTAGCGTTATCAACCATATACCACTTTGTGCCTGCATCGAGGGCTACATTGGAAATCCATTCACCAACTGTAATCCGAAGCCACCAGAACGTATGTGTTCAGTATTGTGCCGAACAGTGACCCAACAATGCTCTTATCCTGCAACTTTTACAGCAACTACTCCACCCGTCCGAGACGATCCTTGTAACCCATCACCGTGTGGTGCCAATGCCCAATGTAATGATGGTAAATGCACTTGCATAACTGAATACCAAGGTGATCCATATGTCGGCTGTCGCCCGGAGTGTGTACTCAACACAGACTGCCCACATAATCGCGCCTGCATACGTAATAAATGCATTGATCCCTGCCCTGGCACCTGTGGTGTAAATGCCATTTGCGAGGTGAACAACCATGTGCCCATCTGTCGCTGTCCAGATCAAATGTCTGGAAATGCCTTCTTTGAATGCCGGCATATCCCAACCCCACCGCCACAGAATCCATGTCAACCGTCGCCTT
Source organism: Drosophila micromelanica (assembly GCA_004143825.1). Lineage (NCBI taxonomy): Eukaryota > Metazoa > Arthropoda > Insecta > Diptera > Drosophilidae > Drosophila > Drosophila micromelanica. The sequence continues at coordinate 112,915 of SCDY01000084.1, read as the reverse complement.
GTGGACCCAACAGCCAGTGCCGTGTGGTGCAACAAACTGCAGTCTGTTCTTGTCTCGTTGACTATATCGGTAGTCCGCCGCAATGTCGTCCAGAATGTGTTACGAATTCTGATTGTGCGGCCAATCAAGCTTGCCATAATATGAAGTGCCGCGATCCCTGTCCCGGTACTTGCGGCTTTAATGCTCTATGCAATGTGGTAAACCACAGTCCGTTTTGCAGTTGCCCCACAGGAATGTCGGGAAATGCTTTCGTGCGCTGCGAACAGATTAGTAAGCCTCTTGTAGATTTGAAAAACATGCCAGGAATACAAGAAAAACTCTTTACAGTAGCTCCCCAACGTGATATCACGCCACAGAATCCATGTCGGCCGTCACCTTGTGGACCCAACTCGGAGTGCCGTGTCTCTGGTGATTCACCATCCTGTTCTTGCCTGCCCGAATTTTTGGGAGCACCACCGAATTGCCGACCAGAATGCATATCTAATTCGGAGTGCGCCACCAACCAGGCGTGCGTCAATCAAAAATGTGTGGATCCCTGTCCAGGACTTTGTGGTCTTAATGCAAACTGTCGCGTCTTTAGCCATACTGCAATGTGCTTGTGTGATAGTGGCTTTACTGGCGATCCGTTCGCTCAGTGCAGTCCTATTAAAGAGACCCCAGTTGAGAGAATACAGCCCTGTAACCCGAATCCTTGTGGCGTCAATGCTAAGTGTGAGGAACGTGGTGGTGCTGGCTCTTGCCAGTGTTTACCTGAATACTTTGGCAATCCCTATGAGGGTTGTCGACCGGAATGCGTGCTTAACTCGGATTGTCCATCAAATAGAGCTTGTCAGCAACAAAAGTGCCGTGATCCCTGCCCGGGCACATGCGGCCAGAACGCCGAGTGTCAAGTCATAAACCACTTGGCCACCTGCAATTGTTTTAATGGTTACACTGGAGATCCTTATAGCTTCTGTCGTATTGTAGAGAACGAACCACGTAAGCCTGACTCTGTTAATCCGAGAAGCCCAATGATTATGCAAAAATTTCTTATAGCCGAGCGTATCTATGTGAATCCCTGTCAACCATCACCCTGCGGACCCAACTCACGTTGCCGCGAAGTCAATGAACAAGCGGTCTGCTCCTGTCTAAATGAGTTTATTGGCAGTCCACCCGCTTGCCGACCTGAATGCACCAGCAGCTTCGAATGCGCTGCTGATAAGGCTTGTGTAAATCGCAAATGCGTTGACCCATGCCCCAATGTTTGTGGTCAACAGGCCGAGTGCCATGTACGAAACCACAGCCCGATATGCACCTGTATAAACGGATTCACAGGCGACGCATTTACTCGTTGCTATAGACTGCCGTGTAAGCCAATAAATAAAATCCAAATCGCAGTGGAATTTCAACTTCTAACCAACTGTAAACTATAAATTTTAGCTCCGCCAGTTCTGGCAGTTGAACGTGAACCTCTTGACCCATGTGTACCCTCACCCTGTGGTGCCAATTCACAATGCCGCGAAATTCATGGCACACCGTCGTGCTCCTGTCTGCCAAACTATTTGGGCACACCACCGAATTGCCGACCCGAGTGCTCCATTAATGCTGAATGTCCGAGTCATCAGGCCTGCATCAATCAAAAATGTCGCGATCCTTGTCCCGGTTCCTGCGGCCTAAACACGCAGTGCAATGTGATCAACCACACGCCAATTTGCAGTTGTCTAGTGGGTTATATTGGTGATCCATTCATTGTTTGTAATCCAGAGCCACCTCAAAGAAGTAAGAACAATCCCAAGTGCCAAGTCAATATATCGAATTTACCTCTCAATTTGTGTACTAGTTGAATCTCCGCCACCACCCCAAGACCCATGCAACCCCTCACCCTGTGGTGCTAATGCTCAGTGTCATAACGGTCAATGCACCTGCATACCCGAATACCAGGGCGATCCTTTTGTCGGCTGTCGCCCGGAGTGTGTACTACACACAGATTGCGCTCGGCATCTTGCCTGTGTTCGGCATAAATGTGTGGATCCCTGTCCTGGCACTTGCGCGACCACTGCTATATGCGAAGTACTAAACCACATACCCAACTGCCGATGTCCTGATGGCATGGAAGGCAATGCTTTTATCGCGTGCAACCCAGTGCAAAGTAAGCAATCAGCAACATCGGATTGCGCCTGTTCCCAGTTCGTCGGTACATCGTTTTACTTTTTGCAGAATTCGACGTCGTGCAGAATCCCTGCCAGCCATCGCCTTGCGGACCAAACTCCCAATGTCGGGTCATCAACCAACAGGCTATCTGCTCCTGCATTACACCTTTCGTAGGCAGTCCACCCTTCTGTCGACCCGAATGCACATCCAACTCGGAATGCCCACTGAATTTGGCATGTCTTAATCAAAAGTGTAGTGATCCATGTCCTGGTGTCTGTGGCCGCAATGCTCAGTGTCATGTGACAAATCACAGTCCATTCTGTCGTTGCCTAGATCGCCATACGGGTAATCCGTTTGTCAGCTGTCAGGTAATATATGAGCCCCCAACGCCACCACCCCGTCAAGCCTGCCAACCTTCACCCTGTGGACCCTACGCCGAATGTCGTGAGATAAACGACACGCCTTCTTGCACTTGCCTGCCTGACTACAGTGGAACACCGCCAAACTGCCGGCCGGAGTGTGTGACCAGTTCGGAGTGCCCAACGCATCAGGCTTGTATACAGCAAAAGTGTCGGGATCCATGCCCCGGCCTGTGTGGCCAATCGGCTGTGTGCCGGGTGCTTTCTCATACACCTAGCTGTTACTGTCCCGATGGCTTGGAGGGTGATCCCTTTGTGCAGTGTGTGGAGAGGAGAATCCAGCAATTGGACCAGTTGGATCCATGCAAACCCAGTCCTTGCGGCAATAATGCACGTTGCACTTCCCGCCAGGATGCCGGGTCATGCCAGTGCCTGGAGGGATACTTTGGAAATCCCTATGAAGGCTGCCGACCCGAATGTGTGCTCGACTCCGACTGCCCCTCGAACCGTGCTTGCCAGCAACAGAAGTGTCAAGATCCTTGCCCCGGCACATGTGGCCTGAATGCTGTATGCAATGTGCTCAACCATGTACCCAGCTGTAGCTGCTTAACTGGCTACAGTGGTGACCCATATCGTCTGTGCCAACAAGAACGTCAACGTAAGGCAACCTTAGCATCAACTACTGGAACAATGTAGATATCAACGTCTTTTAATCTACTTTATAGCCATCAAGCAATATGTGAATCCCTGCCAGCCCTCACCTTGTGGCCCCAACTCCCAGTGTCGGGAGAGCAATGAGCAGGCTGTCTGCTCTTGTTTGCCCGAGTATGTGGGTGCACCGCCAGCTTGCAGACCCGAGTGTACTATCTCATCGGAGTGCGCGGCAGACAAGGCTTGTGTGGCCAAAAAGTGCATCGATCCCTGTCCGGGCACATGTGGCGATCAGGCCCTTTGTCGTGTGCTTAACCACAGCCCCATTTGTTCATGTCGCACAGGTTACACTGGCGATGCCTTCTATCGTTGCCTACCTATACCTCGTAAGTGATCAACGCGTCTCTTAGGCCCTCATCCTAAAATTACAATCTGGTTACAGCGGCACCGCCTACAGCAATTGTGCAGAAGCAACCGATTGATCCGTGTGTGCCTTCCCCTTGTGGCTCATTCGCTGAGTGTCGTGCACATGGCGAGGCACCATCGTGCTCCTGTCTGCCTGGTTACTTGGGCGTGCCACCCAACTGCCGTCCTGAGTGCCGTATCAACTCGGACTGTCCCAGCAATCAAGCCTGCATAAATGAAAAGTGTCGCGATCCCTGCCCCGGTTCCTGTGGTTTTGGTGCCATTTGTAATGTCATTAACCACACACCTAGCTGCACTTGCCCAGCAGGCTATAATGGTGATCCGTTTAGTCATTGTCAGCCGGAGCCACCACCAAAACGTAAGCAACTTGAACACAACACTTTATCAATAGCCGCATAATCGTATGCTCTGTAGCTGTAGAAGCTGACGATCCTTGCAATCCATCCCCGTGTGGCCCGAATGCAGAATGTAATGCGGGTATTTGCACCTGCTTGCCTGAGTATATGGGTGACCCCTATAGCGGCTGTCGTCCCGAGTGTATTACTAGTTTGGATTGCTCGCGAGATCGCGCTTGCGCCAATCACAAATGCTTCGATCCCTGCCCGGGCACATGTGCTCCTAATGCCCACTGCACCGTGCTAAATCACATACCTATGTGCACATGTCCTGAAGGTTATGCAGGCAACGCGTTCGTGCAGTGTCAACCTATACCACGTAATTATGCAGTATTTAGGAGTTACCAAATGGACCGATTGCAACAAATCCTTCAATTTACAGCACCTGCCATTATACAGCCATGTCAACCCTCTCCGTGTGGACCAAATTCACAATGCCGAGAAGTCAATCAGCAGGCCGTCTGCTCCTGTGTGCCTCAATATGTTGGCACACCGCCGCTTTGTCGTCCAGAGTGCACCAGCAATTCGGAGTGTGCCGCCCACCTGGCTTGTGTAAATCAGAAGTGTGTTGATCCCTGTCCCGGTGCCTGTGGCCGCAGTGCCCAGTGCAGCGTAGTCAATCACAATCCGTTCTGTACTTGTTTACCCCACTATACGGGCAATCCGTTTGTGGGCTGTCAGCAAATTATCGAGCCGCCACAGCGCGATGTCGAACCCCAAGATCCATGCCGTCCGTCGCCTTGTGGTGCCAACTCCGAGTGTCGCGCTATTGGAAATACACCGTCCTGTACGTGTCTTGCGAACTTTGTGGGATCGCCGCCATACTGCAAGCCGGAATGCGTCGCGAACTCTGAGTGTCCTAGCAATCGTGCTTGTATTAATGAAAAGTGCCGCGATCCTTGCCCAGGGCTTTGTGGCGCCAATGCCATTTGTCGCGTTGTCTCACATTCTGCAGTATGCATTTGTGACGCAGGACTAACGGGCGATCCCTTCACACAATGCCAGCCAATTGAAAAGGATGTGGAAATTATTAATCCCTGTCAGCCATCGCCATGCGGATCGAATGCCGAATGCATACAGCGCAATGGTGCCGGAGCCTGTCAATGCCTGCCCGATTTCTTTGGAAATCCCTATGAGGGCTGCCGACCAGAATGCATGCTTAACTCGGACTGCCCATCAAATCGTGCTTGCCAGCAACAAAAGTGCCGCGATCCCTGCCCTGGTAGCTGCGGACAGAATGCTGAGTGCAATGTCGTCAATCATACTCCCACGTGCGCCTGCTTCGCGGGATATGTTGGAGATCCGTATCGCTACTGTAATCAGCCTGCAGCACGTAAGCTAGTTCCAATCATTCTAGTAGAGTCGTCTAACCAGCTTGTAATTGTTGTTGTAGTTACTAATTCGAAGCGTATTATCTATTTGCCTAACCCTAACCATAGCAATTGTTCACGAGTATGTAAACCCATGTCTGCCCTCGCCTTGCGGTTCGAATGCCCAATGTCGTGAGGTGCAAGGCCAAGCAGTCTGCTCTTGCTTGCCCGAGTTCAAGGGGGCACCACCCAATTGTCGACCCGAGTGTACCTCAAGCGCAGAGTGCCCAGCAACCAAGGCATGCATTAATCGCAAGTGCGTTGATCCATGCCCGGGTGTTTGCGGCCAACAGGCGATCTGCCAGGTGCGCAACCACAGCCCCATTTGCATGTGTCCACCAAATTTGGTCGGCGATCCCTTCGTGCATTGTCTACCCCGGCCAACACGTAAGAAACCCGTTTAAGCAATCTATACAAATAGTCACCGTAATACGTTTTTGTCGTAATATTAGCTCCCCCACCGCCATTACGAGACGTGGTACCCTACCGCGATCCCTGTGTACCATCACCTTGTGGCCTATATGCCACATGTCGTAACCAACATGACCAAGCGATCTGTTCCTGCCAGCCTAACTATTACGGTACCCCGCCGCATTGTCGACCGGAGTGTACTATCAATGCTGATTGCGCCAGTCATCTGGCTTGCATTGGCGAACATTGTCGCGATCCCTGTCCTGGAGCCTGCGGCCAAAACACCGAGTGTCGTGTGATTAATCATACGCCGAACTGTGTTTGTCTGCACGGCTACGTGGGTGATGCCTTTGTAGCTTGCCAGCCTACACCACGTAAGCAAGCCCGTGAAGGTTTTAAGCAGTTGATACACAAAAACATTTACACATTTCCTGCAGCACCACCAGCTTACGAAGAACCCAAAGACCCTTGTAACCCCAGTCCCTGTGGCAGCAATGCCGTCTGCTCGGGCGACGGCCAGTGCACGTGCATCGCTGAATATCAAGGCGATCCCTACATTGCATGCCGTCCAGAATGCGTCCTAAGCGCCGAATGTCCTCGAAATCGCGCCTGTATACAGCAAAAGTGTGTTGATCCTTGCCCGGGCACGTGTGGGGCCAACGCTATCTGTGAAGTTGTCAACCACGTTGCCATGTGCCACTGTCCAGTGGGCATGACTGGCAATGCTTTTATACATTGCAGTCATGTACAAAGTATGTTTTAACATTAATTGTCCTGAGTCAAGTAAATAATCGATCGAAATCAACCTTCAGTGACCGCCTATCAGAATCCCTGCCAACCCTCGCCCTGTGGTGCTAACGCGGAATGCAGCGAGCGGCAAGGACAAGCCATCTGCAGTTGTTTGCCCAATTATTATGGCGTGCCACCATCTTGCCGACCTGAGTGCACGACCAACTATGACTGTGCACCCAGTCGTGCTTGCCAGAATCAGCGTTGCGTCGATCCCTGTCCGGGCGCATGTGGTGCCTATGCAACGTGCAGGGCTGTTAGTCACCGTCCCTTCTGTAGTTGTCAGCCTGGCCATACAGGCAACCCGTTCGTCCAGTGTCACAGAATTAGTAAGTTCTTAAAGGCCCAAAAAATGATTCACTTAACTGATACATCTGTCAAAACTACAGTCGAACCACTGCGGGATATTGTGCCCCGGGATCCCTGCCAACCATCGCCATGTGGTGCGAACAGTGAGTGTCGCCGCAACGGTGACACACCCTCCTGTTCGTGCATTGAGAACTTCTTTGGAACTCCACCCAACTGCCGGCCTGAATGTTCGTCCAACTCTGATTGCGCTTCGTCCCAGATTTGCAGGAATAACCGTTGTAAGGACCCTTGTCCAGGCCTTTGCGGCAGCGGTGCTGAGTGCCGTGTGCTCAGCCACAGCGCTATGTGCTATTGCCAGCCAGGCTACAGCGGAGATCCGTTCGTTCTCTGCTCATTAATTCAACATGAACCACCTGAGGCGGTACAACCATGCAATCCCAATCCATGTGGCACATTTGCCGAGTGCCATCAACGCAATAATATTGGTTCATGTCAGTGCCTGCCTGGATACTATGGCAATCCTTATGAAGCCTGTCGTCCGGAATGTGTGCTTGATTCCGACTGTCCATCCCATCGAGCATGCGTTAATCAGAAGTGTCGCGATCCTTGCCCCGGCAGCTGCGGACGCAACGCCGAGTGCTACGTGAGAAACCATTTGCCCACTTGCAATTGCCTAAATAACTATGTAGGTGACCCGTATCGACACTGCAGTCTTGAAGAGAAACGTAAGCATTTCATTGCTCTGCTCCCTACCCAACTAGAACACATCGAGCTCTTTTTTCCAGCCATTCGCGAATATGTTAATCCGTGCCAGCCCTCGCCTTGCGGACCTAATAGTCAGTGCAAGGAGCTCAATGAGCAGGCGGTTTGCTCATGCTTGTCAGAGTATGTTGGCAGTCCTCCTGGTTGTCGTCCGGAGTGTACGCTATCATCGGAGTGTAGCTTTGACAAAGCTTGTGTACAACACAAATGCGTTGATCCCTGTCCTGGTGCTTGCGGAAGCAATGCTCAGTGCCATGTCACTAATCACGCACCGTTGTGCGCCTGCCAGTCAGGTTTTACCGGAGATCCGTTCACGCGTTGCTATCCCGTACCTCGTAAGTCCTTTTGTTTTTGCTGCGCCACATCTACTGACCCAAATTTACTGCTAATCTAGCACCGCCCACCCATTTACTACACGAACCTGTGCGCGATCCCTGCCAGCCGTCTCCATGTGGAGCTAATGCTCATTGCCGCAACTCGAATGGTAAGGCCGTATGTACCTGCCTGTCTGGATACTTTGGAGTACCGCCGAGCTGTCGACCTGAATGCACACAGAATGCCGAATGTCTTCCCAGTCTTGCTTGCATTAATCAGCGTTGCGTTGACCCCTGCCCTGGTTCTTGTGCCTACAATGCGCTCTGCACTGTGCGCAATCACGTTCCCAGCTGCCAGTGCCCAGTCGCTTATGTGGGTGATCCATTCACATCCTGCTATCCTGAACCACGTAAGAATAATAACAACACTAATGTTGAGGCCATTGACACCCATTTCGACATATTGTCCATAGCCAAACCCATTGTAAATGACGATCCTTGCAATCCCTCGCCCTGTGGACCCAATGCCCATTGTCAAAATGGCCAATGCACTTGCATAGCCGAATACCAAGGTGACCCTTACGTGGGATGCCGTCCGGAGTGCGTGCTTAATACCGACTGTCCGCGTAATCGGGCATGCGTGCGCAACAAATGCATCGATCCCTGTCCAGGAACCTGTGCTCCTAATGCCATATGCGACGTTCTCAACCACATTGCCATGTGTCGTTGCCCGGGAGGCATGATAGGTAATGCCTTCATCCAATGTGAAACACCGCCACCAGTGCAGTCCCTCTCGCCTACAAACCCTTGTGCACCCTCACCATGTGGTCCCAACAGCCGCTGCCGTGTGCTTAATGACAACGCCGTTTGCTCCTGCATAGAAGATTATGTGGGCAGTCCTCCCAACTGTCGTCCGGAATGCACACGCAACTCGGATTGCTTGCCACGTCTGGCCTGTCAGCAGCAACACTGCATCGATCCCTGTCCAGGCACCTGTGGCTACAACGCGCTTTGTCATGTAGTCAACCATGCACCCATCTGCAGTTGCCCACAACGACACACTGGTAATCCCTTCCTGGGCTGTATGCCAATACCACCACAACGTGATGTCATCCCCGTTAAGCAGCCATGCCAACCCTCGCCTTGTGGCCCATATGCTGAATGCCGTGCTGTAGGAGACCAGGCCCAATGCAGCTGCCAATCCACTTACATTGGGGCACCGCCAAATTGTCGACCGGAATGTGTTACCAATTCAGAGTGCAGCTTCGACAAGGCCTGTGTTAATCAGAAATGTGTGGATCCCTGTCCAGGTGCTTGCGGCTCGAATGCCGTATGTCATGTTCTGAGTCATGTGGCCATGTGCTATTGTGTTCCCGGCTTCACCGGCGATCCATTCACCAACTGCCATCAAGCACCTATAGCTCAACAAGAGGATATTACACAACCCTGTCTTCCCAATCCCTGCGGTGCCAATGCGCAATGTCTCCAAGAAGGCAATGCCGGCTCCTGTCAATGCCTTCCCGACTACCAAGGCAATCCATATGAAGGTTGTCGACCCGAGTGCGTCTCTGACAGTGATTGCCCATCGGACAAGTCTTGTCAACAGTTGAAGTGTCGCGATTCATGTCCGGGAGTGTGCGGCCTAAATGCCGCTTGTCACGTTTTTAACCACCTGCCCACCTGTCATTGCTTAAGCAATTTCGTTGGTGATCCCTATCGCTACTGTCAGCTGCCCGAGAATCGTGAGTTAATTGCTAATAGAAATCACATGATAGGCCCTAAATAAACTATCTCCTCCGTTAGCCATCCTGAAAGAGTATGTGAATCCTTGTCAGCCCTCACCCTGTGGCGCTAACTCTCAGTGTCGCGAAAACAACGAGCAGGCAATCTGCTCCTGTTTACCGGAGTATATCGGCGCACCACCAAATTGCCGTCCCGAATGTGTGATCAGTGCCGAGTGTGCTTCAGATAAGGCCTGCATAAATCAAAAGTGTCGGGATCCATGTCCTGGTGTTTGTGGCAACAACGCTGACTGTCGTGTCTATCACCATGCGCCCATTTGCAGCTGTCGTCAAGGCTTTCAGGGAGATGCTTTTACACGCTGCTACCCTGTGCCACGTAAGAGCTGCACAGTCTACCATATAAGACCTCAATCACATTGTTTACCCTGCTTACAGCCCCACACCCCGTCCAGTTGGATACTTATCAGAATCCTTGCGTTCCATCGCCGTGCGTTCAAAATGCCGGGTGCCGTCATAACCATGGAACGGCTATTTGCAGCTGTTTACCTAACTATTTCGGCAGTCCACCTAACTGCCGACCCGAGTGTAGCATCAATGCCGACTGCCCCGCTCATCACGCTTGTCAACAGCAACGCTGTCGTGATCCTTGTCCAGGCGCTTGTGGCTTTAACGCTCAATGTATAGTCATAAATCACACGCCAGTTTGTCAGTGTGCTTCGGGTTTGACGGGCAATCCGTTTGCTTCCTGTCAAGCGCCACCGCCAGCACCTCAGGCACCTGTACTGGATGATGATCCCTGCCTACATGTACAGTGTGGTGCCAATGCCATCTGTCGCCAGGGACAGTGCAGCTGTCTACCCGAATACCATGGCAACCCAACGGTAGGCTGTCGTCCGGAGTGTATATTGAGTACAGAGTGCGCCCAGAATCTGGCATGCGTGCGTCAAAAGTGCATAGATCCCTGTCCAGGCACATGCGGCTCCAATGCCATTTGTGAGGTTCACAACCATGTCGCTATGTGCCATTGCCCAGCTGGCATGACTGGCAATGCCTTCGCTCAATGCTTGCCGTTGCCGCCTCCACCACGAGTAGTTGCCGATCCATGTCAGCCATCGCCATGCGGTCCCAATGCACAGTGTCGCAATATCAATGGACAAGCCGTCTGCTCATGTTTGCCACAATTTGTGGGTGCGCCACCAACGTGTCGTCCGGAATGTGTCAGCAATGCGGAGTGTCCACTGCACTTGGCTTGCTTGCAGCAGCGTTGCAGCGATCCTTGTCCGGGTGCCTGCGGACAAAACGCAGAATGCCGAGTGCTTAACCACAGCCCCAACTGTCGTTGCATTACTTCATATACAGGCAATCCTTTCATATCCTGCCAACCCCAACCACCGCCGTCAGTTCAACACGATTTGCGTGATCCATGCCAGCCTTCGCCTTGTGGACCCAATGCTGAATGCCAAAATGTTGGAAATAATGCTCAATGCAACTGCCTTGTTGACTTCATTGGAACTCCGCCCAACTGTCGCCCGGAATGCGTTAGCAGCTCTGACTGTCCAGCTAATTTGGCCTGCATCAACCAGAAATGCCGCGATCCTTGTCCAGGCGTGTGTGGCACTAATGCAGAATGCTATGTTATCAACCACAGCCCCATGTGCGTGTGCTCCAGTGGACACAGTGGAAATCCTTTCATTGGTTGCGATGTGCAGCGTGATGTGGTCGAACCTCTTACGCCCTGTGTACCCAGTCCTTGTGGTTCAAATGCAGTCTGCAGCGAGTCAAATGGCGCCGGCGCCTGCCAGTGCTTGCCTGAGTTCTATGGCAATCCGTACGAGGGGTGCCGACCAGAGTGTGTTCTGAATTCGGATTGCCCCAGCCATTTGGCTTGTCTCAATCAGCACTGTCGCGATCCCTGCGCAGGAACTTGTGGTCCCAATGCCGTATGCCATGTGCGTCATCATCTACCCCAATGCAGTTGCCTGAATGGTTATGAGGGCAATCCTTATAGCTATTGCAGTATTATACGCGAACGTAAGCAACCCATTCGTGACATATCTCCAATCCTACTGTACTCACCCCACGTCTTTGCCAATAGCTTTGCGTGAGCCTGCAACTTTCCATCCCTGTCAGCCTTCACCTTGTGGACCCAACTCCCAATGCCATGAGGCAAATCAACAGGCTGTCTGCAGCTGTCTGCCCGACTTTATAGGCACTCCACCAGCTTGTCGACCTGAATGTACCATCTCTAGCGAATGTGCCCTCGACAAGGCCTGCAACAATCATCATTGTGTGGATCCCTGTCCGGGAGTCTGTGGTCGTAATGCCGCTTGTCGTGCCATTAACCACAGTCCCCACTGCAGCTGTTTGCCTGGTTTTACAGGCGATGCCTTCAGTGGTTGTCGACTTATACGTAAGACCGTGTTATCTGACTGATTATATCCCGCAAGCGTTCTAACCCAAAAAAATTTTCAGCGCCCGCCATAAACTACGACTATCCTAAAGATACCTACCGTGATCCCTGCGTGCCCTCACCTTGCGGCACCTTTGGGCAGTGTCAGGCCCAAAGCGGTCAGGCTGTGTGCCGTTGTCTGCCCGGTTACTATGGGGCTCCGCCCAACTGTCAGCCCGAGTGTGTCATAAACTCTGATTGCGCCTCACACTTGGCCTGCATGAGTGAAAAGTGTCGCGATCCTTGTCCCGGCTCCTGTGGTATTTCAGCACAGTGCAGCGTAATCAATCACACACCAATTTGCAGTTGCCCCGTCAATTATCAAGGAAATCCCTTCGTAAGCTGCACACCAACACCACCGCAGCATGACCCTCCGCCACGCGACGCCTGCAATCCATCGCCATGCGGCTCGAACGCCATTTGCAACAACGGCCAATGTACTTGCCTGGCCGAGTTCCACGGCAATCCCTACATAGGCTGCCGACCAGAATGTGTCCTTAATACGGACTGTTCGCGTGACAAGGCCTGTCAGCGTAGTAAATGTGTTGATCCCTGTCCAGGCGCATGTGGCGTTGGTGCCACCTGCGAGGTTCGCAGCCATGTACCCATGTGCCACTGTCCCCCAGGCACATCCGGCAATGCCTTTGTGCAATGTGCGCTGGTGCAACGTAGGTTTCATTGTTCTTCCTCAAATTTTGCAACACTTAAATGTTTACTCCATAATTTAGCTGACCCTATCGTTCCCGTAAATCCCTGCCGTCCAAATCCCTGTGGAAGCAACGCACAGTGTCTTGTGGCCAATGAACAGGCAGTATGCTCCTGCTTGGTCGGTTACTATGGCGCACCGCCGCATTGTCGACCAGAGTGCACAATTAACTCGGACTGTGCGCCCCATTTGGCCTGCCAGAATCAACACTGCCGCGATCCCTGCCCCGGCGCCTGCGGTCAGCACGCGCTCTGCCAGGTTATACGTCACACCCCACATTGCAGTTGCCCGCCCGGCTATACAGGCAACGCATTTGCATTGTGTCAACGTCTACCACCGCCTCCAATTGTTCAACGCGAACCGGCCAATCCCTGCCATCCTTCACCATGTGGCGCTAATGCACAGTGCACGCCTAGCCCAGATGGCAGCCAAGCGCAATGCAAGTGTCTGGCGGATTTCATAGGCACCCCGCCCTATTGCAGACCCGAATGTATTACTTCAGCGGAGTGTTCCAATCATTTGGCCTGCATTGGACAGAAGTGTCGCGATCCTTGTCCCGGTGTGTGCGGCCAGGCCGCAACTTGTCAGGTTATCAGTCATGTGCCATCCTGTATTTGCATAGCTGATTACATTGGAGATCCATTTACGAAATGTTATCCGCGACCGGTGCTTGAGCGTGATCAGATTAATCCATGTGCACCCAGCCCCTGTGGCAGCAACGCTGTCTGCAGGCAACAGGGTGAAATCGGTTCCTGCCAGTGTTTGCCCAACTACTACGGTAATCCTTATGAAGGCTGTCGACCCGAGTGTGTCCTGAACTCTGACTGCTCCAGCCATTTGGCCTGCCTCAATCAACATTGTCGCGATCCCTGTCCTGGCAGCTGCGCACCCAACGCCCAGTGCCAGGTCGTCAACCATGTTCCTATTTGCAGCTGCTACCCCGGCTACAATGGCGATCCGTATCGTCATTGCCAGCTTCGCCAGGCAGAACGTAAGCATTTATATCAGCCTTTGCAAGAAATTTGCACTAACCCACAGAACTATTTATTTATTGCACCCACTTGCACCTTCCCAACAGCCATCAAACCGATTTACGTCAATCCATGCGAACCATCGCCCTGCGGTCCCAATGCACAGTGCACGGAATCGCAGGGTCAGGCAATTTGCAGTTGCTTGCCAAATTACTTTGGCACGCCGCCCGCCTGTCGACCCGAATGTACCACCAATGCCGAGTGTCCCACTGACAAGGCCTGCATCCATCAAAAGTGTCGAGATCCCTGTCCTGGCGCCTGTGGCTATAATGCCATCTGTCAGGCCCTACATCACCGGGCCCATTGCTCCTGCATTGTTGCATATACTGGCGACGCCTTTGTGCGTTGTCAACCCATACCCCAGCCTGTGGTGGCACGCGAGCCATATCGCGATCCCTGCGTACCAACACCCTGCGGGCAGTATGCGCAATGCCGAGTGGTCAATGATAAGGCCATTTGTAGTTGTCTGTCTGAATACTATGGCACACCACCACATTGCCAACCCGAGTGCAAACTCAACTCTGATTGCCCCGCTCATCGTGCATGCATCAATGAGAAATGTCGCGATCCATGTCCGGGGGCGTGTGGCCTTTACGCCCAATGCAATGTTTTGAATCATGTGCCAAGTTGCACATGTCCAAGTGGTTTCGTTGGCGACCCATTCCATCGCTGTTATCCGGCACCACCTGCTCCTACTCCAATAGCTGATGATCCCTGCCTGCCCTCGCCATGTGGAGCAAATGCTCAGTGTGCTGGTGGTGTATGCAGCTGTCTGCCTCTATACCAGGGCGACCCCTATGTGGGTTGTCGTCCGGAATGTGTGCTGAGCACGGAGTGTGCTTTAGACAGATCTTGCGTGCGCAACCGCTGCATCGATCCTTGTCCTGGCTCTTGTGGTCATGGCGCCATTTGCGAAGTGCACAATCATGTGGCCATGTGCCATTGCCCCGCCGGTCTACTGGGCAATCCGTTCGTTTTGTGCCAAGCTGCGCCACTGCAGCAGCCAACAGCACCAGTACCACTGCAACCCTGCCACCCATCACCATGTGGTGTAAATGCGCAATGTCGTGCAGTTGGAGATCAGGCGATCTGCAGCTGTCTGCCAGGTTATTATGGCAGCCCACCAACTTGTCGTCCCGAGTGCACTTCAAATCCAGAGTGCCCTCTGAACCTGGCTTGTATTAATCAGCACTGTCGCGATCCTTGTCCGGGCGTTTGCGGTCATCAGGCCGAATGCCATGTGGTTAGTCATAGACCTCAATGTGTTTGTCCCACTGGCTACATGGGTAACCCGTACAGCCATTGCCAACCCATTCGACCATCTCCTGCCCCAGTACAACGCGAGCCACTTGATCCCTGCCTTCCCTCGCCCTGCGGCCCTTATTCTGAGTGCAGCAGTGAGCGGGACGTAGCAACTTGTCGCTGCCAGGCGGAGTATGTGGGCGTGCCGCCCTATTGCCGTCCTGAATGCATTTCCAATAGCGATTGTCCCAGCGACCGCGCATGTATTAACCGCAAGTGTCAGGATCCTTGTCCAGGTCTGTGTGGCTTTAACGCCATGTGCCGCACCAGCAATCATCAGCCAAACTGTGTGTGTGCACCAGGTCTAATTGGAAATCCGTTTACTGCCTGTCAGCTACCGCCGCCACCCACACCACCACCTACACTGACGGCTATACAAACACCACAGTATGAGCAGCCCACGATTAACCCTTGTGATCCCAACCCTTGTGGGGCCAATGCGGTTTGTAGTCACAATTACGGCATTGGCTCTTGTAGCTGTTTGCCTGATTACTACGGCAATCCCTATGAAGCTTGCCGTCCAGAATGTGTGCTCAATAGCGATTGTCCCTCGCACAGAGCTTGCGTGCAGCAAAAGTGCCGTGATCCTTGTCCTGGAGCATGTGGTCTTAATGCTGAGTGTCATGTTGTCGACCATCTTCCACAATGTAGCTGCTTCAGTGGCTACTCCGGCAATCCTTTGACACACTGTGCCCCCCTACCAGCAGTACAGCAATGTAAGCAATCATTTCTAAGCAATTCCCCGTTCATATGTAACAGTTTCGCAATTCTCCCTAACTTAGCACCTATAGTTCACCTGAATCCCTGCCAACCATCACCCTGCGGTCCCAATGCACAATGTCGCGAAAGCAATGAGCAAGCTATTTGCTCTTGCCTCCCTGACTTCTTTGGTAGCCCACCCTATTGCCGACCCGAGTGTACTCTAAACTCTGAGTGCGCGTTCGACAAGGCCTGTGTGCAGAACAGGTGTAAAGATCCTTGTCCAGGAGCCTGCGGTATCAATGCCGAATGCCGCGTTCATTACCACAACCCTATTTGCTACTGTAAGCCATCACACACTGGTAATCCATTTACGCGTTGCTACGAAAACCCAAGACGTAAGAATCAATGTGATACAGCCAATTGCAGCAGTTTCTCTAATAATTATTTTTTGGTAAATATAGCTTCAACCAATGTGCGACCACCAATTTATGACACACCAGCACCTCCCTATCCAATTGCTATACCTGGTGTGGTCCACATTCCTTCTGAGCCGCCGATACGTCCTTCGTATCCACCTACAATATATACCACGACGTCTCATGTTTTACCTACACCTCAATCGCAACCAGACGTTATAAATATCCCATCGATTGCGCAACCATCGCCACCCTCCGCGCAGCCGCCAATTTATAACGCTAACTATCCAACACTACGACCACAAAATCCAGAACCGGGCGTTATTAACATTCCTTCAGTACCTCAACCGACATATCCAACACATCAGCCTCCAGTATTTGATATTAGCCATCCAACAACACAGCCAGCTCCAACACCTGGAGTTGTGAATATTCCTGCATTCCCACAACCGGTGCCACCAACACCACAGCCTCCCCTATTCGTACCATCGTCGCCCACAACTTCAACTTCCGAACCACAACCAGGAGTAATAAACATTCCTTCAGTGCCTCAACCTACATACCCGACACGTCAGCCTCCAATATTTGATGTTAACTACCCGACACCACAGCCAGCTCCAATACCAGGAGTTGTGAATATTCCTGCGTTCCCACAACCGATGCCACAAACACCACAGCCTCCTATATTCGTGCCATCGTCGCCCACAACTTCAACTCCCGCACCACAACCTGGAGTAATTAACATTCCTTCAGTGCCTCAACCAACATATCCGACACGTCAGCCTCCAGCTTATGATGTTAATCGCCCAACCCCACCCACACAACCATCAGTACCTGGAGTAATCAACATTTATTCTGCACCTCAACCGGTGCCAAACCCTCAGCCACCGCAACCAGCTATATACGATGTATACTATCCGCCCCCACCACAAACACCAGGAGTTATAAACATACCATCACTACCACGACCAACATATCCGACACCAACTCCTCAGCCTCCGGTTTTGTCACCCGTAACTTCAACGGCTGCACCACAACCAGCAGTTATCAATATACCATCCGTACCTCAGCCCACATATCCAACACCTCCGCCTCCGATATATGATGTAAACTATCCGACTTCACAGCCAGCTCCAATACCTGGTATTGTGAATATTCCTTCAGTCCCACAACCGTTGCCATCAACACCAGAGCCTCCAATATTCGTAGCATCCTCTCCGACAATATCAACACCTGCTCCCCAACCAGGAGTAATCAACATTCCTTCAGTGCCTCAACCTACATATCCGACACGTCAGCCTCCAGTATTTGATGTTAACTACCCGACACCACAGCCAGCTCCAATACCAGGAGTTGTGAATATTCCTGCGTTCCCACAACCGGTGCCTCAAACACCACAGCCTCCTATATTCGTGCCATCATCAACTCCCGCACCACAACCAGGAGTAATAAACATTCCTTCAGTACCTGAACCAACATATCCATCACCTCAGCCTCCGATTTATGTTGTGAACGAATCGCCTCAGCCTTCCCAGACACCTGGAGTTGTAAACATTCCCTCAGTGCCAGAACCGGTTCAGCCGGCTTCTCGGCCTCCTATATTTGTTTCATCTCCTGTGACGTCAACACCCGCACCACAACCAGGAGTTATCAATATACCATCAGTTTCTCAACCCGCTGAAAAACCAGGAATTGTAAATATTCCTTCAGCGCCACAACCCTCGTATCCAACATCTTATCCTCCGGCTCATGACGTTAACTACCCAGTTAAACAACCAGAACCTACGCCAGGAATCATTAATATTCCAACAATGGTACAGCCAACACAGACGACGCCACGGCCAATCTACGATGTTGCGATACCAAGTGCAGAAATTAATCCATGCTATCCATCTCCGTGTGGTCCATACTCGCAATGCCATAATCGCTTTGGAGTGGCGGTGTGTATGTGTCTGCCCAACTACAGCGGAACACCCCCTAACTGCCGTCCGGAATGCGTTGTGCACTCCGACTGCCCAGCCCACTTATCATGTGTAAATGAAAAGTGTCGCGATCCTTGTCCTGGATCTTGTGCATATAACGCCATATGCAGAGTTCATAATCATGTGCCCAACTGCTTCTGCCCCTCGGGTTATACTGGCGATCCATTCAGTTCCTGCATACGGACGCCAGTGCCCGCAGTCGTGCAGCGTGAACCCACATTTGCTAAAGATTCTTGTTATCCCTCACCTTGTGGACCGAATGCCGTTTGCAATAATGGAATCTGCAGCTGTCTTGCTGAATATCGTGGGGATCCTTATGTCGGTTGTCGTCCGGAATGCGTGCTGAACACGGACTGTGCCAAGGATAGAGCGTGCCGACGACAAAAGTGCGAGGATCCATGCCCAGGCACTTGTGGATTGAATGCTGTTTGCAGTACTTACAATCATATTCCCACTTGCTCGTGTCCAGTTCAAATGAGAGGAGACGCTTTTGTGCGTTGTGACCCGATTGCTCTGTCAGACCCCAAACCACCAGTCACAACACCTGCCCCAACTATCAGCACACTACCTGCTATTATACCAATACGTGCACCAGTTAACCCCTGTCACCCCTCGCCTTGCGGACCCTATGCTCAGTGCCGTGCTTATCAGGAGCAAGCTATTTGCTATTGTCTGCCTGGTTACTTGGGCACACCACCTTCCTGTCGTCCGGAATGCAGTAGTAACTCGGATTGTGCTCTAGACAAGTATTGCTTGAATCTTAGATGCCAAGATCCATGTCCTGGAGCCTGTGGCTTACGCGCTGTATGCCATGCGCAGAACCACAGTCCCATATGTGTGTGTCCGCCCCCGCTAACGGGTAATCCTCTTGTAGCCTGTCAACCCATAGGTATGCAGCATTACCCCAGTGCCCAAACAATCTTTAATGCAATTATTTCAGTTTTACCACCAGCACCCACAAATGATCCCATCAAAGTGAACCCCTGTCAGCCATCACCTTGCGGTCCCCATTCAGAATGTGTCGTAACAAATCAGGGTGCTCGCTGCAGCTGTCTCAGAGAATTTGTTGGTACACCACCACACTGCCGGCCCGAGTGCCTTAGCAGTGCCGATTGTGCCGCTGACAAAGCCTGTCAAGACCACAAGTGCATTGATCCTTGTCCTGGCAGCTGCGGCCAACTGGCTTTGTGTCGGGTCATAGCACACAGCCCGCACTGTTATTGCCCCGAAGCATATGTGGGTGATGCGTATAGTGCATGCGTTCGACCCACGAAACCTCCAGTTCCGGTTGTACCCAAGCCCGTACCATGTAATCCAAATCCATGTGGTGTCAATGCCATTTGTCAGCCACAACATGACCAAAGCGTCTGTCAGTGCCTGCCGGACTATTATGGCAATCCCTATGAGATCTGTCGACCCGAGTGCAAGCGCAACTCGGACTGCAGCAACAATCGGGCCTGTATGAACGAGAAATGTCGCGATCCCTGCCCTGGCGTATGTGGCATTAATGCTTACTGCCAGGTTATAAATCATACACCCGTCTGCGAATGTCAGCCACATCATGTGGGCAATCCCTACCAAAGCTGTCGTCTTGTGCAGCAAGAACGTAAGAAAAACTACAAGTTGCAAACTAAAATCTTGCCACTAAAAACCAAATCCACCGCTGTGATCTCTTTGCTCTCTGGCCAGCAACAATGCAGTACTCATTTATTCAACTTGCTTTCCTTTCTCCGATCCACTAAATTCTCAACTCTCTACTGTCTTATTTTTGTGTGGCCAGCAACAACAAGGCAATTATCCATTTAACGCCTTCACATCTACGTTGTGGCCTTTTAATGATTTATTTCTTTATAACCATCACATCATTAAATACTTTAAGTTGTCATCTATACCATTAATTCCAGGATCTTCAAGATGTCTTTGCCCTCTATCAAACATCAACAACATTGCTACATTACATTACCTTAAATATTTCAAAAAAATCAAAATCTTTGCGATCTTTTTGTTCTCTGACCAACCACAATGCAGTACTCAATTTTACCCTTCGGCCCCATTTTTGCGCGCTCTTTCTCAGCTGTCTTTTTCTAATTGCATCATCCGAAACTTATCATTATATTTTCGTGACAATTTGCTAATACTAGTTGAAACCGCTTATCTTGCTTTATGCTCTTATAAAAACGCTTCGCTTCGCTTCGACAACATGTATACAAGCTAATCCCAATTCTCTTCTCCGTTTAGCCACGCCACCTGTTTATGTTAATCCTTGTGAGCCAACGCCCTGCGGCGCCAATTCTCAGTGCCGCGAATCTCAGGGCCAAGCAATTTGTAGCTGTCTGCCACAGTTTGTTGGCACCCCGCCCGCCTGTCGTCCCGAGTGTGTCATCAGTGCCGAGTGTGCCGCGGATAAGGCCTGCATCAATCAAAAGTGCCAAGATCCCTGCCCAGGCGCCTGTGGACTCAATGCCCAGTGTCATGTGCGCAATCATAGTCCTTTATGCTCATGCCAGCCTGGCTATACGGGCGATGCCTTCGTCCGCTGTCTGCCACAGCCAGCCAAACAGCCAGACCCACCAGCTCAGCCAGCTATGCCGTGTGTGCCGTCACCATGTGGACCCAACTCGCAGTGCCGTGAGGTGAATGGTGGCGCCAGCTGCAGTTGCCTGCCCAACTATATTGGCGCAGCACCCAACTGCCGACCCGAGTGCACCATCAATGCGGAATGCCCCAGCAATTTGGCGTGCCTTAATGAGAAGTGTCGCGATCCCTGTCCAGGTGCTTGCGGCTTTGCAGCGCAGTGCAATGTCATCAATCATACGCCCAGCTGCTCTTGCCCCGCTGGCTACACAGGTGATCCATTCACCAGTTGTCGTCTGTTGCCGCCCACACCTCCAGCAGTACCTCCGAGTATGCCTACCCAATTAGAGTTCGCGTTGCATCTACCTAATTATCGTCCCACATTTTTTACAGCACCCGACGATCCCTGCAATCCTTTACCCTGTGGCAGCAATGCGCAGTGCCGCAATGGCCAGTGCTCATGCCTACCCGAATATCAGGGCGATCCCTACGCGGGCTGTCGCCCCGAGTGCGTGCTGAACTCCGAGTGTCCCAGGAATCGCGCCTGTGTGCGAAATAAATGTGTCGATCCTTGTCCGGGCACCTGTGCTCAGAACGCTCTCTGCGATGCAATCAATCACATTGCCATGTGCCGTTGTCCGGAGCGAATGACGGGCAATGCCTTCGTGGCTTGCACACCAGTGCGCGACGAGCTTACCGTCAATCCGTGCCAGCCATCGCCATGTGGTGCTAATGCACAGTGCATTGAGCGTAATGGAGTTGCAATTTGCTCCTGCGTCACGGGATATTTGGGTCAGCCGCCGAATTGCCGATTGGAGTGCTACACCAGCTCGGACTGCTCTCAACAGCACGCGTGCATCAACAACAAGTGTGTGGATCCATGCCCAGGACAGTGCGGACTGAACGCTCTTTGCCAGGCTGTGCAGCATCGTGCTCACTGCGAGTGCATAGCTGGCTACACGGGCAACGCCTACAGCTTGTGTAATCCCATCGTTGTGGAGCGCAAACCGGAAAAAGCTCGCGATCCATGCTACCCATCACCATGTGGACCGAACTCTCAGTGCACCAATGAGAACGGTCAGGCGCGTTGCACTTGCCTGGCTGAGTTCCAGGGCACGCCGCCCAATTGCCGACCCGAGTGTCTAAACAACGATGAGTGCTCCAATAATTTGGCTTGCATAGGTCAAAAGTGTCGCGATCCATGCCCCGGCAGCTGTGGCCAAAATGCCCAGTGCCAAGTAGTTCTGCACACGCCCAACTGTCATTGTCCAGCTGGCATGACGGGTGACCCATTCCGACTCTGCCAGCAAGTGACCCAAAGTAAGAACCCTTTGTCCAACCCAACAAGTTTGCATATTGTATATAGGCAGGGCGACCCCTCTTACCCACCCAACAAAACAACTAAGTCTAATAATGATTCGTATTATAATTTTACAGCTTTGCCCACACCATCACCGACACCGAAGAATCCTTGCCAGCCATCTCCGTGTGGCAGCAATACTGAGTGCCGTGTTCGCGGTCAGAGCTATGTCTGCGAATGCATTCAGGAGTACATCGGCAATCCCTATGAGGGATGTCGTCCCGAATGCGTTGGCAACTCTGAGTGCCCGGCTAATCGCGCCTGCATACGCAATAAGTGTGCCGATCCATGTCCGGGTACCTGCGGCCTGGAGGCGCAGTGCAATGTCAACAGCCATATACCAATCTGTTCCTGTCCGGCCGGCTACACGGGTAACGCATTTGTGCAGTGCACGCGACAGGTGACACCACCGCCGCCCTCCGATCCATGCTATCCATCACCTTGCGGACTCAACTCAGTGTGCCGTGTGCAGCGGGATCAGGCAGTCTGCGAATGTCTGCCCGGCTTCTTTGGTAATCCATTGGGCCAGGGTTGCAGACCCGAGTGCACGCTCAGCTCCGACTGTGCCAAGGATCGTGCCTGTGTAAACAACAAGTGCGTGGATGCCTGTGCGGGCGTTTGCGGCTATGGCGCCGTCTGCCAGACGATCAATCACAGTCCAATCTGCACATGCCCTGACAGCATGGTCGGTAATCCTTTCGTGCAGTGCGAGGCGCCACGTGACATTGACGTTGATCCCTGCCAGCCATCGCCCTGTCGCAGCAATGGCATTTGCCGCGTCCAAAACGGCGCTGCCACCTGCAGCTATCCGGAATGTGTGACCAACGAAGACTGCTCCCGGGATCGCGCTTGCGTCAGCCAGAAATGCCATGATCCTTGCCTGCACGCCTGCGGCCTCAATGCCGTTTGCCGTGTTGTCAATCACAAGGCCGTTTGCAGCTGCCCGCCGGACTTCTACGGCTCGCCATATGCGCAGTGCGTGCGTCAGGTGCCGCAACTGGATCCACCAAAGCCGGAGTGCACGAGCGATGCCGAATGCACAAACGACAAGGCCTGCATCAATCAGGTCTGTCGCAATCCCTGCGAGCAATCGAATCTGTGCGCCCAACAGGCACGATGCCACGTTCAGCTCCATCGTCCGCTCTGCGTCTGTAATGAAGGCTACACGGGCAACGCCCTCCAAAACTGTTATCTCCTCGGCTGTCGTTCCGACCGCGAATGCGCCCCCACCGAGGCTTGCATCAATGAGCAGTGCGTGGACCCGTGCAGTTTCACCCAGTGCGGCACTGGCGCCATTTGTCGCGCCGACTTCAATCACCACGCCCGTTGCCACTGCCCCGAGGGCTATCGCGGCAATCCCCTGTTGCGCTGCGAGCGACCCGAATGTCGCAGCGATGATGAGTGCGCCTTCCATTTGGCCTGTCGCAACGAGCGCTGCGAAGATCCCTGCAATTGCGGTCATGGTGCTCAGTGTCGTGTCGAGAATCATCGCGCCCAGTGCCGTTGCCCGGCCGGTTATAGCGGCAATCCAGCTGTCAGCTGTGAACTGCTCCCCGTCCAGCCCGAAGGATGTACCATGGATGCCGAGTGTCCCAGCAAATTGGCCTGCTTCAATGGCGAATGCAAGAACCCGTGCGATGTGACCCATCCATGTGGCGCCAATGCCATCTGCGAGGTCGTCGACACACTGCCCCTGCGCACCATGATCTGTCGCTGTGAGCCTGGTTACGTGGGTGACGCTGACATTGGATGTCGCAAAGGTGAGTTACCTACGAGCAATCCCACTAGGGACTATGTTTGCTTTATGTCGAGTTTGCTTATCTCATTGCAGCCAAGTTGTAAATAGTTATATATATATAAAAAATAATGTTCAATATGCTCCCCCTTTCTATCCGTTTTCAGAGCTGCACATATTATGCAATTACACCGTATACTATATATATGCACTCTATAACTCATATAACTGCTGCACAAGCTCACGCTAAATCTTAACATCTCTAATTCGTATCTAATCTATGTTTTGTGATTCATCTAGAACCCGTGCGTGACCAAGGCTGCGTGTCGCATGATCAGTGCCAGGATACGGAGGCCTGTCGCGCCGGCAACTGTGTCAATCCCTGCCTGGACTCATCGCCCTGTGCGCGTACAGCTCAGTGCCTGGCGCAACAGCATCGCGCCATCTGCAGCTGTCCCCAGGGCACCCAAGGCGATCCCTTCACCAACTGCTATCAGCCACGTAAGTCCCTTTCGACATTATCCACTTCAAAGCCATTTGATTACCCATTTATTGCAGCACAAATCACAGCTGGTTGCGCCCACGATTCGGAATGTCCGCCTACGGCGGCTTGCATCAACAAGCGCTGCCAGGACCCTTGTGCCGAGGCCAATCCTTGCGCCGGCAATGCCAAGTGTCGCGTTCAAAACTCACGACCCATCTGCTACTGCCCCGCTGGCTCGGGTGGTGATCCTCAAGTGCAATGCTTCAAACGTAAGTCCATTCCCGAACCGTACCCAAGTAAACCCATCTCATACTCTGTGTACATTTTTAGCCGAGTGTAAGATCAATGCTGACTGTCCCTATGATAAGGCCTGTCTAAATGAGAACTGCGTGAATCCTTGCACTCACGGCCAAGTGCGTTGCGGCAGCGGTGCCGAATGCCTGCCACAGAATCACCAGGCGGTCTGCCGCTGCCCCGCCGGCACGCAGGGCAGTCCCTTCGTTGCCTGCATCACTGGACACTGCCAGTACAACGAGGACTGTGCCGATCACGAGGCCTGCGATCGTCTGAATCGCGTCTGCCGTCCCGTTTGCGAGCAGGACACCTGCGCCACGAATGCCCTTTGCGTGGGACGTCGCCATCAGCCGCAGTGCGAGTGCCGCGCCGGCTACCAGGGTAATCCCTTCGTGTTGTGCGATCTGCCCAAGCGTGATCCACAGCCGCAGTGCACCCAGGACGCCGACTGCCCCTCAAAATTGGCTTGCATCAACCAGCGCTGCGCAAACCCATGTGCCACACCACATGTGTGCAGTCCCCAGCAAAGCTGTGCGGTCTTGGACACTCTGCCGCTGCGCACCATGATCTGCAAGTGCCCCAGCGACACCGTCTCCGATAACTCTGGCAACTGTGTGCCCATCCAGGCAGTCATCGTTCCCGGCGGCTGTCAGCATAACGCGGAGTGCGCCAGTTCCGAGGTGTGTCTGCACGGCAGTTGCCTAGACGCTTGCCGACTGGAACGATGCGGTGTTAACGCTCAGTGCAGTGCACGCGATCATTATGCGCAATGCAGCTGCCCAGCCGGGTACCAGGGTAATCCGCGCATCGAATGCTACACCACGGATATTGCCATACCGAAGATACCGGGTGCTGAGTGCACGCGCGATGATGACTGTCCGCGGGATAAGAACTGCCAGAACGAGCGCTGTGTGAATCCGTGCGTGGCTGATGCCTGCGGCCTGGGCGCCTACTGTCATGTGCAGGAACGCGCCGCCGTCTGCCGCTGTCCACCTGGATACACGGGTGACGCACGTGTTCGCTGCCTGCCACGTAAGTCAAAGGAACAATCTCTAGCTGTGAATATTATCTAATCCTCAATATTTTGCAGCGTCGGATGTCATCACTGTCGGTTGCAAGTCGAACTCCGACTGCCCCGCCGCGGAGGCGTGCATCAACGCGCAGTGCATCAATCCGTGCAACTGTGGACCCAACGCCGAGTGCACCGTCAAGAACCATCATCCGATCTGCTACTGCAAGCCAGGCTACTCGGGCAACGCCCAGTTCGGCTGCGCGCCCATTGGCTGCCAGTCGGACGACGAATGCGCTGGCGACAAGCAGTGCGTCAATCGAGAGTGCCTCAATCCCTGCCTGGTAGCAGATCCTTGTGCTCTCAACGCCGAATGCTATGGGCGCAACCATCGCGCCAGCTGCCGCTGTCCCGCCGGCCTCGAGGGCGATCCGTTCGTGCGCTGTGTGCGTCTGGAATGCCACTCGGACCACGACTGCGCCTCCAACCTGGCCTGTGTTGCCAACCAGTGTGTGAATCCTTGCGCTGAGAGCCCCTGCGCCCAGAACGCCATTTGCCAGGCGCTGCAGCATCGCGCCGTCTGTCGCTGTCCAGACCAAATGCCGCTGGGCAATCCCTATGCCTTCTGCGAACGTCGACCCGTGGAGCCCGTGTGCCGCGACGACGGTGACTGTCCCAGCGGACTGGCCTGCATCGAGGCCAAGTGCCAGAATCCATGCACCGAACTGTCGCCATGCGCACGCAGCGCCCACTGCAGCGTGCTGGACAGCGTGCCCGTGCGCACCATGGTCTGTGAGTGCCCCGAGTCCCAGGTGCCGGATGCCAGCGGCGAGTGCCGACAGCTGGTGCTCCAGAGTCCACCTGGCTGCGAGAGCGATCTGGACTGCAGCGAACAGGAGGCGTGCGTGAATCGCCAGTGCCGCAATCCGTGCAACTGCGGCACCAACGCCATCTGCCACGTGCAGCAGCATCGAGCCGTGTGCAGCTGCCAGGACGGCTTCGAGGGCAATCCCTATGCCGCCTGTCGCTCCATTGGCTGTCGCGTCGACGGCGAATGCGACTCTGGCAAGGCCTGCGTCAACGGCAACTGCATCAATCCCTGTCTGCTCAACGATCCGTGCGGAGCCAACGCCGAGTGCTACGTCCAGTCGAGTCGCGCCCAGTGCCGCTGCCTCAGCGGCTACCGAGGCAATCCCTACGAGCGCTGCCGCGTCATTGGCTGCAGCAGCAACAACGACTGCCCCACGGACAAGACCTGCCAGAACGAGCAGTGCGTCAACCCCTGCGTCTATCACAATGTGTGTGCACCGCGTGCCGAATGTCGTCCACAGAATCATATGGCCGTGTGCCGCTGCCCGTCGGACTTCCTGGGCAATCCCTACGTGGACTGCCGGCCGCAGCCGCAGCCGGTGTGCAAACAGGACACGGACTGCCCGGCCCGCTTGGCCTGCATCAATGAGCAGTGCGTCGATCCCTGCTTGGCACTGGAGCCCTGCCAACGACCTGCCCAGTGCCAGGTGACACCCACAACGCCTGTGCGCACCATGATCTGCATCTGTCCCGATGGCTACATCAGCAGCGGCAGCGGCAGCTGCAAGCCCACCACCAGCGTGGTCAAGGTGGGCGGCTGCATCTCGGACACCGACTGTGCTGCCGACAAGTCCTGCGTGAGTGGCATCTGTCGCGATCCCTGCAATTGCGGCCTGAACGCCGAGTGCCGCATCAAGGATCACAAGCCGGTGTGCACCTGTCGCCAGGGCTACGAGGGCAATCCCGAGTTCGAGTGCGCTAAGATCGAATGCACCATCAACTCGGAATGTCCGGCCACGCACGCCTGCCGCAATCAGCTTTGCGTGCCCGCCTGCCAGGGCGAGCTCTGTGGACCCAACGCCGAGTGTCTGGCGATCAACCATCGCGCCGTTTGTGAGTGCGCCCCGGGACATGGCGGAAATGCTCGTCTGGGCTGCACACCGCTCGGCTGTCGCAACGACGATGAGTGCCCGTCGGACAAGGCCTGTGTCAATGGCAAATGCGCCAATCCCTGCGAGACCACGGCCATTTGCGCCAACGACGAGCTCTGCAAGGTCTATCAACACAAGCCGCAATGCGCCTGCCCGCCGGGCACTGTGCCCGGTCGCAACGGCTGCGAACAGGAGAGAGTGGCGCCCATCTGCATCAGCGATGGAGATTGCCCCACCCAGCGCGCCTGTCTCCGCGGCGAGTGCGTGAATCCGTGTAACTCGACCCAACCCTGCGGTGTAAACGCTGAATGCCGTGTCCTGGACACCCTGCCCGTACGCACCATGATCTGCGAGTGCCTGGAGGGCTACACCGGCAACGCGGCGGTGCAGTGCGACAAGCGCTCGTTGTGCGTCATCGAGAAGGGCTTCGTGCGCGATGTCGATGGCCAATGCGTCTGCCCGCCGGGCAGCGCGCTCGACATCTACGAGTACTGCACACCCTGCCTGGTGGAGCAGGGCTATCGCATCGATGACAGCGGTCACTGCGTGTGTGCCCTGGAGCGCGGCATGGTAATCGATGAGCGTGGTCGCTGCACCTGTCCCATTGAGCTGGGCTACCGCCTGACGCCGTTGGGCGAGTGCCAGCCCGTGGAGCAGCCCGAGTGTGTGAGCAACGAGCAGTGCGCGGACAACCGCTTCTGCAATCCGGAAACAAAGACCTGCGAGGATCCCTGCCTGACCAAAACGTGCGGCGTAAACGCCTTCTGCAATGCGGTGAATCATCGGGCTCAGTGCCAGTGCATCACCGGCTACACGGGCAATCCGGAGCTACATTGCAACCACACCAACTTCCGTACGGACTTCCCTCGCCCCGACATGGTGGTCAGCTGCTTGGCCGATGGTGTTCAAGTGGAGATCCATATCACCGAGCCGGGCTTTAACGGCGTGCTTTACGTAAAGGGACACAGCAAGGACGAGGAGTGTCGTCGCGTTGTCAATTTGGCCGGAGAGACGGTGCCACGCACCGAAATCTTCCGCGTCCACTTTGGCAGCTGCGGCATGCAAGCCGTTAAGGATGTGGCCAGCTTTGTGCTGGTCATACAGAAGCACCCCAAGCTGGTCACCTACAAGGCGCAGGCCTACAACATCAAGTGCGTCTACCAGACCGGCGAGAAGAACGTGACCCTTGGCTTTAACGTGTCCATGCTAACAACGGCCGGAACTATTGCCAATACCGGACCACCGCCCATCTGTCAAATGCGCATCATCACCAATGAGGGCGAGGAGATCAACTCCGCTGAGATTGGTGACAATCTCCGCCTCCAAGTGGACGTTGAGCCAGCCAGTAAGTAACACGAAACTCATTTTGTAATCATTGATTCCTAATCCTTCCTTTACTCCCTCAATTGCAGCTATTTATGGTGGCTTCGCGCGCTCCTGCATAGCCAAGACAATGGAGGACAATGTGCAGAACGAGTATCTTGTGACCGATGAGAACGGCTGCGCCACAGACACGAGCATCTTTGGCAATTGGGAATACAATCCGGATACCAACAGTCTGCTGGCCAGCTTCAATGCCTTCAAATTCCCCTCCAGCGATAACATACGGTTCCAGTGCAACATACGGGTCTGCTTTGGCAAGTGCCAGCCGGTCAATTGCGGCGGATACAATGCCTTCGGACGTCGACGTCGCTCGATTGCGGACAACTCCAGCGACACGACGGCGATTGCCACCAGCACCGGAGTGGAGGGTCAGCTGCGCGAGGAGATCACCATCTCCTCCAATGCCATTCTGACATTCGAGAAACGCAGCGGTCCAGGCCTGAACGATGCCAACAGTGAGTTACCCCCTACCCCCAACCCAATATACATTTACTAACATGGTGTTCCAATTTCTTCTATAGTTAAACCTGCTGCTCAGCGTGTTGAGGATATTTGCGTGTCCATGGTTGGCCTGATCATAGCTCTGGTTATCACGGCTTTGCTGGCGCTCGTCGCCGTCGCCGTGGCGGTCTCCTGCTGGCTGATGGCCTACAGAAGGAGGCCCAAGACATTGGCGCCATTGCCACATCCGCCAGAGTTTCCCAATCCGCTGTTTGCCAATCCGGACGCTGCGCCCGAACCAACACCGGATTACATATCCTAAACCGTAAAGTAACTAGAATCAAAAAAAAAACCCCACAGACATAACAACAAAACACCTAGCTATAATTTTAGTATTTAAAAAGAAAAAGAAAATGAGATAAATATTTGAAATGCACGTGCAAAATGCAAGAAACGAAATTAAATTTCGCGCTAAAGAATGCAATGAAGACAATGAAAGGAAAAGCAAAAGTACAGTTGTGAGCTGAAAATATAGTCGTCAGCGTTTATGAAACGCTCGCGAAGAAACGAAACTTAAAAAAAACTTGTAAAAAGCAAAACGAAATAATTGAAATGCCACAAAGCGCAAACATTTATTTAATAACTATAGAAAATAATTTTATTATTTTGTATTAACGTTTTAGTATTTTTTTCCTTACTAATATGAGAATTTTGCGTAGTTGGCTAGCAAAAGAAATATTCAAAAGAGAAAACAGGATTATGTAAACGAAACTGCCGAACAATATAGAATGCAAGAATTATGTATTTAGGTTAGGACAGCAGCTACAAAGGAATTCTCGTCTTCTAACGACAACTTCTTCATTAGTCGATTATAATTACATATTGTATTTTGTTATATACATACATATAAAACGTATAAAAACTTCCTATAAATGTTTAGGGTGTGGGTAGTAGCAACAACAACACTTTGTATTATAGCACAGATACACACACAGACACACACACACACACACTACTACTTCCTGTGTAATTTAGGACTTGAGCTCGCCTTTAAAATTGAAAACTGCCTTAATTTTCCACCACACAAAACAAACAATGCACCCAAAAAAAAAATAGTAATTATAATAATAAAAATAAAAAAATACTCCTTAGCAGTACGTTAACTTAAAATGGAGTAGCGAATGTCCAGAGTAGATATGCGTATAACCACTTGACAATATACCAGCGATTGTCTTTCCTGGATTATATAGGCAAAAGTTCAGCACACACACACACACAGAATAGAAAAAAGTAAATGAACTTGGCAACCCTGGGGCAAAGCTGCTCCTAAAAAACTTAAAGAAAATAATAAAAAAAAAAATATAAAAACTGCCACTGAGGCGTGAATAGCGCACAAAAGATTAACGCATAGGAGAAATATATAAGGTTTGTTTTAATTTTAAATGCAACGACTAATGGAGGATTTGAACTATGACTATAACTGTAACTCTACTACATTCGACTATGATTAACCAATTATTTTTGTAGTTTTTTAGTCAATTAATATTAATTGTTGTGATTGTTTTAAAATGCAAATGAAATACTTCCACTAATTAACTAATAACGCGAAAAGTACTTAAAAAGGCAACGAATCGGCGTGTTGATCTTCCTCCCCATATCAGTCGAAGTGCAAAGCGCAGCTGTTAACGCGCCTGAAACTATGCAGCGAATTTTTGTTTTTCGCGCCTGTTCACAGAGCGCATTTGTTGCTTCGGCGAGCATGGGGACACGTCGCTATATTTAAATTATTCAAAATGAAGTTTTAAATTAATATTATTAAACATAAACAAAATGTATAGTCACTACTTTAAGCCGAATGTGAAGCGTAAAAACCAGAAACACTTTCTTATATAGTGGAAATACCATGAGAACTCGCACACACTTAGATACTGACACCCACACACACACACACATAGACAGACAGACAGATTGTAAATAATACAAATCACGCAAATCTATGGTATTTTTAGTAGCGCATTTTTGTGTATAGGTTTCTAAACTTTCAAAAACTTTCATTCAGCAATAGCAGTATGCCAGGAATAAAAAAAATTATTTTCTGTTCTCGAATAAAGCTAATATAAAAATAAAAAAAAATTACAAATAATTTCGCTCACAATTATCGAAAAACTTTTATTTTTTCTTTTTAAACCGTTTAACAAGTTAACCGAACCTTAAACAACTAAGTTAAAGTTGATAAAACTTTTTGCACTGGCAGCAAATATTAATGAACAAAACGAATTGTAAAAAGAAAACAATAGTTAAATTGTAATTATAAAGAATTGTATTTAAAACGAAATAAAAAATATAATTGTAATCGCTTATTGTAAACTAATAAATATTAAATAAATATGAATAAAGTAAAAAATAAAAAAAAATTCATATTTTTAATTGAAAGTACCTTCTTAAGAAAGATACATATATAAGTGTCATACACGATATTATAAGGTATGAGAAATTATGATAAAATGTAGATAATTTTACACAATTCGTTATCTTCAAGGAAGTAATATCTGTGTAATAAAGGTATATCTGAATCTGGGGATTTCTGTTTTTACAGTAGTATAAATATATTCCGAAATCATCCAGGCCACGTCACATATATTACGGATATCATGGAATTAAAACTGATTAAAATAATTTGGTTGAAATAGTTGATTCAAATAGTTGTCAATCAAGAGATATTTTATATTGTTTATATATATTTTAAACAAGAAAGCCCTAACTCAGTCAAATGTCTATCATAAATCATTGAAACAGGTGACATCTTCAGCATATACAGCAAACACTAATTAATAAATGAGCTAAAAGTCGAAAAAAGTGTGCCATATAATGCCCGTTTACCTTGACACACGTTGCTGCGAATCTATTCCCCGACGTCATTTTTAATCAGCTTAACGCTACGTCTACCGCTAAGTGATAAAAACTACAATGCAATAATCTCCAAGCGGTTTAATGATCACGAGCAAAAATAAAAAATAAAAAATAGAAACAAAAAGTAGAAACAAACTTAAACTGCTAAACAAAATTGTAGCTTCTTCTTCTTGGTCGTATAAATAATAATATGCAAGCATTTGGGGGATAAGCAATGTGAGAATAATCCCGTTCGCAACAAACCGTGTTCTCTTGTTATGCCCTGCACGCTAGCGATAACGGTGCATGCTTGATTGATGGTTACGTATGTGACATAATCAGAATTATTTATTTATATAAAGGTATTATTAATTTTAAATTTCAAGAATAAAGCACTTCATTTAAAATTAATAAATTGTAAGTGCAAATTCGATATTTATAAATTTAAATTTATATAATTAATTTATATTTATATTTCATCTATTACATGCAGTAAGCATTTAATTTAAATAAAAGTAGATTAACTTCATTAAATTAAATTTTGTGTGCATAGGGTATACCGAAGTCTATCATATGATACCGAAATATTTGCGCTTGCGGTTATTTTGTTTGTTGCTGCTATCAGATGCCGCGCCGGAAAGCCCAAGCGAGCGAGCGCACGACAAAACCAAAAACCTGCAAATGCCCAGTCACAGCCAGCGGGGCGAGCGAAAGAGAGGCAGAGAGTAAGAGAGTTTGAGAGAGCGAACCGTGAGCCACAGACATTCAAGTCGCAAGCCCCCAAAGCGACATCAAGTGTAAACGATATTCGCAAACGTGGATCAGTTGACATTTGACAGCGCGCGTGTTTGCACGTTTCCCAGGGAGCTTTACGGCTCTGCGGTATTGGAGTCCGACAATTCGACGGCTGGCTGATTGGCGAAACGTGAAGAAAGGCTGACAAACCGAAATTCGCACTAATCAATTCATTTTTGACACCAAAATGCGTGTTGCAAAAACAGCTTAAAATTTTTTAAATTCCATTTGACGAAACTCGCGGAGGGCCCACGCATCGCGTATACGCAGCGTTATCTGTGCCGCCGGGTAATTGATATAACAATTCCGTGCCAAGTGCTGATTATATTATTACGATTATGAATTATGATTAAAATTGAAATAAATCTTGGGCCACTAATAGACATGAGTGAGAATGAAAGCGATTTGCAAATAAAGCTAAATCAAAATAAAGTAGTGTCGCATTAAAGCAATTTTTTAATAATATTTTACGACAAAATGATTTCAATTACAATCGACATTATTAGCAGAAATTATTGACAATTGTTGTACTTATTTTTGGTTGTTGCCGCGAGTAATCAATGTCAAAATATGCAACAAAATACACAGCAAATTAAATTTTGTATTTCATTGTTATTGTTGTGATTGCGGCTGATAAACAAAAATTGAGAAAACACACAAAACGCTTACACGAAAAAACACGTTAAGTTGTATAATGCCAGATTTTTTATTAGTTTTGTTTTTTTTTTGTTTCCCTTGAATGATTGCCAAGTTTGGACGACAGTTTTCATTAACAACAAAGTCGTTTGCTTGAATTTA
This sequence comes from Drosophila micromelanica, assembly GCA_004143825.1. NCBI lineage: Eukaryota > Metazoa > Arthropoda > Insecta > Diptera > Drosophilidae > Drosophila > Drosophila micromelanica. The sequence continues at coordinate 78,946 of SCDY01000084.1, read as the reverse complement.
GGCATTTGATCCTTTTATGTAACTTAATCAATTTTCAACACAATGTTTATTTAGTTGATTCATATTTTCATATCTTAAAATGAAATATTTGAAAGTTTTAACTTTAAATTCCATAAAAAAAGTATTTTAGTTAAACTGCACTATATCGGAAATTATCTAATCTAAATACTACAGAAACAATGAACTCAAGACCTGGGAATGCATTTCTTATTCCCAAAAAGTTTGACATTGTCTAGAAACAACCGTTAGCTTTGTTGTGCTGAAACTTAAATACCCTAATAAATCATCCTAATCAGAGTTAGGAGAAATAAAGTCTTATTTATTTATGACTTAATAATATATATAAATAAATTACAAAGTATTTTCGTTTGATGTGAAAAAAAAAAATTAAAAAGTTACTAAGCATTGAAGTATTTATTAATTTTAGCAACATATAGAACTCTGCAAAATCCAGCACTTAGCTTATGTAAATGCTCTTTAAGTCAGGCTAATAAAAGCGTACAAAAATTAACATATCACATGCCGGGGCAATGAGGCTGTTCTATTACATTGAAGCCCCATAAAGTGACATGTGCAATGCATACAAGTTACTTTTTGTCTGTCTGTAGTCGGTAGTAGAATATCGGTATAAGATGCGTAATTAATAATTGTGAACCCAATTCAATGACCTTTGCGCCCGCTCAAAGAGTCACTGGAGCATAACGCCATGGGCATTGATCATCGAAAATATTATGACGTACTTACTTACATACCATTTTTGGAGTAGTTAAAAGAGAGTCATAAAAACGAAAGCTAACAATAAAATAAGAAAAGGTGGGAGGGGGGCAACCTTTAAAGTAAAGCACAACCCGATAAGATAGAGTTTTTGTGAAGTGCGAACGACAATGATGGGATCTGGAGAGCATTCCAGTTAACACTGAGTGTTTATCTTTCACGATAATAAAATGAAAATGGGACATGTGCCTGTTTTTTTTTATATATATATAAATAAATAAAAACACATGAATAGCACGAGAAAAGTTTTACTGATTTTTAGAGGAGATTTCAAAACAAAGTGCAAAATTATTTATGAACCGGCAATAAGTTGCAGGTGCTTATCAAAATTAAAGCCCTAACAAATTACGAGCACTTTTATCAAAAATTCTCCATTATAATACTTTAGAGCTGCTTGATATAACAGATTATGTTATAACAATATGTGCTACAGTGTTCTAATAGAACAGAATTCCTCAGTTCTAAGAGGTATATAACATTGATCGAGGCTGAAAACCGGCTTTAAGCTGAACCGGCTTGGGCCAGAAATTTCATTTTGTAAAAAACTATAAAGAGATCGTTGAACCCTAAACAACAAAAAAAATAAATAATAAACCTTTTTATTTTGTTCATTGGTGTACAAAACCAGGTTCTGGAACCGAACCTTATGTCAAGGTTTTCAATGGAACCTTGAACCAAACAACAGATAATTTTTATTGCCTTTTCAATTCAAATTTAAAGGGCATTGTATTTGATAATACTCTTCATACCCTAATGATTTGATAGCGATAACGAACACAAACAATGATATTTGAGCCCAAGCGTGTTTATTTATATACCTGGCCAATCCCGAAATAACAATATAATGTGTCCAATCGACAGATTCGGCGTATAGTCAATATATAAAAATATTCAAAAAATTCACAGAGAACTTTAACATAGCAAGTTATAGAGAAACTTCATTTGATCGATTACTCCCGACCTAAACCCAGATACAAAAACTTAAATGTTTTTTGAATTTCAATGTACGAGAAGGCTTAAAGATCAAATACACATATATATATAAATATATATTCAATCACTTTTACAGCTTTGTTCTACACTTTTAACGCATTTAATGAGAACAGGGTATAAACAGTTTTTTTTTATAAAATATTCCGGTAGATCAAATTAAAGTGCAACGATAGAAAACAAAAAAAAAAAGAATTCCTTGGTTTTCATTTTATTTAGTTTTATTGTTATTTAAACGCCTGAACGCGACAAAAACAATTATAATAATAATAATGGCATTGTGGTGTTTTAAGGCTTTAATTTATTTGAAAAAAAATATATGACAACCGCAGCAGCATCAACCACAACAACAACAACAACAATTACAATTATTATCAACAGCAAGTTTTGCGGCTCGAGCTACAAATTATGAGCATTAAAATGATAAATACCTGTCTGAAAGCAGCATCAACAACAACAACAATAACGAGAAACATGATTTTATGATAGAGCCAACAAACAAGGGCAACAACAACTACAAAACGAATTTGAGCAGCAAACTAAGCTAAGACAACATTTGCCCAAAATGGCAGACCAAGTGGGTGCCCCAAAGGCGATGCCAGGTGAACCATTGACCAAGGTGGCCTCCTCGCCCACTGCCCTTAACCTGGTGACGAAACGCGCCCATCCGCCAGCGCTGTCGCCGCCGCTGCGGCTCAGCCAGTTGTCGGACAGCGGCGCCGAGAGCTGCGGCGATGGCGACGAGCAGACGCGTCTCATCCGCGGTCCCTCCGTGCGGCAGCACAAGTACATCATCATACCGGCCACGCCCGGTTCACCGGCGGGCTCCACAACCGGCGCACCGCAGCTGCCCTTTCGCCAGACCAGCTCCAGCACATCGCTGGTGGCCATGGCGGCGGCCATGCACAAGCAGCCGCCACGCCAGCCCTCGGTCAAGTCGCGCCCCAACTCGGAGGTCATACAGCCGGCGCAGCAGCAACTGCCACAGCCTGCGGCATCCACCTCAACGGTGACCTTTACCATAGACGACTTTGATGCAGCGACCGCGCCCACGGCAGCCCACTTCACGCCCGCAACGCTGACCTGCACCACCACCACCACAATGGCTGGCCAGGACGCACTGGCCGTCTCTCCGCTCAGCTACGATCTGCGCTCGCGCCTGGGCAGCCATCACAGCAGCATGCGTTCGGTGGTCTCAGGTGAGTTACAGAGTTGCTCCAACTGGGAATGCTCCAACTGAATGCCACGCCCACCTCAGCTTACCTGCCCGGCATGAGCGACAGCAGCTGCAATCTGGCAGGGAGCTCAGCCGCAACAACCGCAGGCTTGCAGGCACCCCATCCGCTGTACATGCAGCCGCAGGCCTCGCTCAGCGGCAGCTCCTGCCACTTCCACGAGCTGGCCGGCAACCAGATCTACTCGGATGTGACTTCGGTGCGCTCGCTGGCCTCCATCGGCATCGGCTCCACCGACGGACGCAAGCTCGTCATCCGACGGGTGCCGACGACAGCGAACGAGTTGTTCGACATGGTGAACCCACAAACGCCACCGTAAGTTAAAGTTGATATTTATAAAAGATATATACATATAAATATTTTTTTTTATTTGTGTCTTTGTTCTATTTTAAATATATATACATAGTAGCAATTAATATATTAGTAGCTTTAAAATGGTTAATATAAACTGGGCTTAAACCGAAATCTATTGTAGAAATTTCTATTTTGTCAGCTGCTCATAAATAGCCTAACAAGATCCAAGAAAACCGAAACAATACAATACAATAATATAATTCTTCGTTTTAGTTCTAAATTTTAATTTAGTTACATAAAAACGTGGATTCAAACAGAAGCCATTAATTTTTATTTTTTTTATTTTCAAAACTAATTTGTTTTTTAAATAAGCTTCAGTTCTCGCATTTACATACTAGATATCATTCGATTTTTTTGAGTGTACGTATTCATAGGGGTTCATTTTGAACAAGTTGAATTTATCTTTCATCTGGCATTTTTTGCATCCCTCGCTCCATTAGCATTTGAAAAGTGCGCCCCTTGTCAAGCCAATTGACGCCTACATAAAATCGCTTTAATATTCATCGCAAATTTTGACACCATTTGACGAAGCATAAAAGGTAAATGTTACACACACGCACACTCGCACGCACACACCTTGTTCACAGGCAAACATTGAATTTTAACACCATCTGTGCGTGAATCAGTTTGGGACTATTTTTAAGCAATGTTCCTTATCGAGATCAATAGATCGATATATGCTGTTGACTTTAACAATTGGCGCTTATCACAGCGCTCAAATATAGTTCGATTCGCAAGATTAGTCCCAAGCTCCGAGCGCCAGGCGGTAGTCAGTAAAGTGGCGACCTACGATCGGAGCAGTTCTTCTTCCACAGATCCGCCTCAAGCCGAATCCTTTTGTGAAAGTCATGGATAACGTGAATTGAGTTGATATTATTAGCTCGCATATAGCCTTCTATATCCTGAGAAACCTACACATAATTGAAAAGACAACGAGATGCCTTATCGCCACGATCTGGATGCACAGTCCTCCAAGCACTCGGAGCAGTCTTTCTATCGTTTCAATCGCGTGGCCAAAGTGTAAGCCCCAAGCTCTCCCTGGTTATGGTTATGTAACGCCCGAAATCGTGCCATTTCATTTTGAACAAGTACCTAATAGCTTTTAATTCGGATTTATACGCCCCATTATGTACGGTGATGTTTGTTTTGGTGATTAGCAAAATGCCGCTGATTGAATATTAACGTTTATTTAATGGTTAAGTGGCCTGTTCAAACCTGGCTGACGATTCATTTTATGCAATTTATAAATATTCTTCGCAGTGTAAAAATCGTAGATTAAAAGCGACACGTGTCTAAGAAAAAAAATTTGTTATCAATTAATTTTGCTTATTTTTTTTATTAAAAAAATCTCAAAAAACTTGAATTTCAATAATTAATAATATTTCAATATATATGAGAGAAATCATGAAAAAAAATGCCATTAAACGTGAACATCTCTTCTACTTTGTTTTGGGAGTTTGAATTATAGAGTCTTATAAAAATGTTAAAGTTTGTGTCAATTTGCATCACGGATTTTCACTAGTATATAGCTATAGTATATATATTCAAAAGAGGCGAAAAAATAGGACAAACGAACATTTCACCATACACAATATATTCTTTTTACGATTACAAAAAAAAGTGCTACTGTACTATATATACACAAACATACAGTAAAAATACATATATGTAAATACATATTTTATATTTTTTTATCAATTTACACTAAAAATTTAAAGTCAAGTACATACATACAAATTATGGATATGTCGAGTTGACATAAGATATTAAAGGATATATAACACCCAAACGGGTCAAATAAACCTCCTTTAATTCATTCCAAATTTATTTTGTGGCAAAATTATAAAAATTAATAACTAACAAACTTGTTTTTAAATTTATAATAATTTTCTTGAAATTCTTGCAATTTACCTTGTAAAAAGATATAATAAAGATTTTTATCTTTATCTATATACACATTTTTAAATATTCAAATCAATTAAATTTATTGGTATTAACCCGAAAAATCTCCTTGACGGATGTTTATATTAGTATCGGAAATAACAATTTGGCACATACAGAAATAATATTCACAATTGAATATATTAATGTATATATATATTATTTTTACTACATAAATACCTTATCTTAGTTCCACTATCTGAGGCACATTCATTCATATTTACTGATTACAAAATTTAATTTGTAAAATATATATGTAGATTATATATTATTATTAATTTCCTGCATACGATGTCAGAAAAAGAAACTTTTAAATTTGATTCATTAAGAACGTTTTCACCACTTTTACTCATCTTTACACTTTACATAGTTCATACCATTTAATTTGCACAGCCTTAGAACTCATTACAATAGCCGCCCCCTCAATATAAACAAACACACGCCCCCAAATCACTGTTCATAGTACACACTAACAATGCATTTGGCATTTGGCACCTCCGGCAGGGCCAATGTCGAGCCTGGCATGTGATTACTACAATTAAACCATTTGACGCACCAGAAATATTAGATGGGGTCGTGTCGGGCCGATGCTCATGTAATCTGGGGGTCTAGTTAGGTGCCGGGCCAAACAATGACATTTTTTTATAGGGTACCGAGAGTGTTGACAGCAATTAGATGCGCCTGGTTGACTGAATATAATGCAAATTACTATGAAAAGCGAAATAAAAAAAAAACACCTCTTGATACATGGAGCTTTTGTATTTGCAGGCCGCTGGGGATCGATGACGATGACAGCTACATGGACATGTCGGACGAGGCGGCCCATTTGAAGCCGCGCCAACAGCATTGGGCCAACAAAATGCAGTTCGTCTTGGCCTGCATTGGCTATTCGGTGGGCCTGGGCAATGTCTGGCGATTTCCCTATATGTGCTACAAAAGTGGCGGCGGTAAGTGTAATCCGAAAATCAGAGAAAAAAGTCCGTGTGGACAATTTCGGCAAATACTTTGATTCCATGCCACGACATCTTTCGACGAGAAAAAAGTAATTTTTTTATTTTTGAAAATATTGCGCTTTATGCGACATTTCCGCTGTAAGCGCTACAAAGTCATAAATTAAAATTTGTTCAAACCCCGACGAAAATAAAGCGGTCACTGTCATCTGTACAGTGTCTTGACTACCCTCCCCCCTCAGTTCTCCCTCTCCCGTATATAGCACGCAAGCCACTTGACGGCCTGCGTCCATCTTCATTTACACTCTCAAAAGCCAGAGGCCCCATTTACGTTACTCAGGCCCATTTTACACATAAGTATAATGAGCTTCGACAATATGTGTGTGTGCACCGCGTGCGTTATACAATTTACAATTGTTGATCTTAAATATTTATAATTATTTTAATTTGTTTGCTTAGCTGTTCCCAACTTAAGTCTCTCTCCTTGATATCCGATTGTTCTACTTTCAGGTGTGTTTCTAGTACCTTATTGCATAATACTCTTCATATGCAGCATTCCCCTGCTATTTATGGAGCTATCAGTGGGACAATACACGGGACGAGGTCCCATCGGAGCACTGGGTCAGCTATGCCCCTTATTTAAAGGTAAGCTCTCATTTGGTATATATACATTTTTTTTGTACTTTTCTTTAACTGACTTTTATATAAAAATTTAATAAATTAAAAACTAATATTTTATGGCTAAGTTGACAATTTTATTCTTTTATACATATTTTATCAATATTTCAGTATATGGTTTAAAATAGATAATTTGAAACTTTCGTTTAATACAATTAAAATTATTTCTTTGATAATATACACTCTATTTTACTAATTGCACAATGCGGCGTATGCGTTATATTTCTCTCTGCTGTCCCTTTTGTGGCGTTCTCTTGAAATTGGAGCATCGGGCATGCTAATATAATAATTTACAAGTCCGCTTAAGATTTCTCAAATAGCTGGCTCCCAGTAATTTAGAGCGCAGCTTTGTTGCGTCATTTTGTTGAGATGTTTACACGCTTTGTGGGCAAACGCGAATGCGTCACGATGAAACGCTTAGTTTAACTATATTCAACTACATTCAGAGATGTTCTTTCCGCTCAGTATGTTAAAAAACCAAAAACAATACAAAACTCTAAACGCGGGATAATCATGTATCCATGACAAGCAAATATGGGCGCCGCAAAGTTCAATGTCAATGTCTAAATACACCTAGTGGGCATTGGGTAAACAGTTGGTTAACAGCGCGTTAAGGTTTCGGTTTACAAAAGGCACAAAGCCGCCGAAATTAGTTTTAAAAAAATTAGTCGATTAGGAGATACCCTTTATCAAAGTTTAAAGAAATGTACCCCAGCATTATATATAGTATACCTACCCAATATTTACCAACCAATATTTTTTAACTAAGAATTTTCTAAACAAAATTTAAATATCTGATAAACATCAAATTATTTTTAACAAAAATCAGAAAGTTTGAATTATTTATAGTATACCTACCCAATATTTACCAATCAATATTTTTTTAATTAAGAATTTTCTAAACAAAAATTAAATATCTGATAAATATCAAATTATTTTTAACAAAATTCAGAAAGTTTGAATATGCTTATAATGTTAGAGGGATCTTAATATATAAACTGTATAATTTCTGTCGCATTCTTCTGCACAATTTCATAATACCCATTTAATATATTTTTACGGATAAAGAGTATCACATTCTTACACTTTAACGAAAATGGGAAACTAAAGCACTTGTATTTCGCATGCATGGAGGAAAATCAAAAATATCCAAACATATGAACAGGGTCACTTGCTAATTAGTTAGTTTCATTGTTATGGGGATAGTGTGAAAACGCGAAGCGCATCTCAAAAATTGAAACGGAAATGTTTTGAGCGATTTACGTACGCGTCTCTCGACTGATTGTGAGACCCCGAAAAGTGCTCCTCCCACCTCGACGCCCGCCGTGCCTATAGGCCAAGTAGTCAAAGGCCGCAGTCATAAATCTAATAAACAACATTACTTTGACATATTTGCAAAGCGTTTAAATATTTACAGTATTTTGCCAACACGCCCACACACACACGCCCTCACGCTCAAAAAGTGCAACCAGAGGCGAACTAATAAATATTAATGGACAAATTTTAGCCAAGATACAAGCAAATGGGTTTAATTGGCTGCAACGGCACGCGGCCAATTAGAATTATGCAGATGAGCTCCAGTCTAGACATGTGATTCGAGTGAACCGGTCCGCGCTATAACCGACCCGATTCACTCTTAACGCATTCAACTGGTAGATCCTTAGCCCACACAGTGTTTTAAGAACTTAATCAATTTTTTTAATTATAGGTTATAGTAATAAGTTGTTAAACTAACTAATAAATTGTTAAGACTAACATGGCATTTAAATATTAAATATGATATTCATACAATGTAGACTGCAATTTTAAGCCTAAATTCTAACTTGGCCAGGCAGCTCATCAGTTAAATAAAAAACTTGGTAAATACAGTTCGTTTATAAAATTCGAAGCTGTTATGTTAATTTTTTGTAAAATAATATTAATATCGATTCATTTTTAACAACAGTTTAATAATTTTAATATTTTAATAATTTTGATTCTTATTTCAAACTGCGCGGTAAATGAATTTTTTTACTATTATATTTTTATTAATTTCAACAATAAGTATTATTAAATAAAATTGGCTGCAGAATTTTTAATCAATATGAGTTTTTAATGAAAAATTAAAAAATATTTTCTAGACTAAAAACTTTTAGTTATAAGATAAAATGTTATAATTGAATAAATTTCTTGAAACATTTAAAATTTTTAAACCGATCGTAATGCGATATTATTGCTATCTTTCACACGATCGGTTAGTAAGACGGATATTGCACTAAAGTAAAAACATTTTTAAATTTTGAGAGACCGCGGATTACAAAGATACATATAATTATTTACAAACAGATTAAACATAGTTTAGGCCAAGAACTTGACAGCTTAAACTAAAATATTAAATGGAGTGAAGGCTTAAGTTTAAATACAAATTTTATCAAAATAATTATTTGTTTATAATTAGTGTTAAATATATATTCTTTCCCTTTTAGGTGCTGGTCTGGCCAGTGTAGTTGTCTCGTTTCTCATGTCCACCTACTATAGCGTCATAATAGGTTATTCAATTTACTATTTTTTCACATCGTTTAAAACGGAAATGCCATGGATTGACTGCAGCAACAGGTGAATAGAAAAATCCGCATTTCCGGCAATTCTGTGAACCAATGTCGTTCTTCATTCCAGATGGAACACACCTGATTGTTGGGTGCCACAGCGCAAGGAGCTGAATAGCATCGCCCCAAACACATCACGGACGCCCTCTGAGGAGTTCTTTGAGTATGCATCAGTTAAACCAATTGGGTGCTTGAGGATCATATTTGAATTCTCGTTGCAGGAACAAAGTTCTTCAGATTAGCGCTGGCCTGGAGTATCCGGGCATGATGCGATGGGAGCTGTTCGCCTGCCTTGTGTGCGCCTGGCTGATGGTGTACTTTGCCACCTGGAAGTCCATCAAGTCGTCGGCCAAGGTGCGCTACTTTACGGCCACATTTCCATTCGTGCTCATCATCATCCTCATGTTCCGGGCGGTCACACTCGAGGGCGCCGACGAGGGCTTGCGCTACTTCTTCAGACCCAATTGGTCCGAGCTGAAGAACGCGAACGTGTGGATAAATGCCGCCTCGCAGAACTTCAATTCGCTGGGCATCACCTTTGGATCGATGATCTCGTTTGCCAGCTACAACAAGTACAATAACAACATACTGCGAGACACCATCTCCGTGAGTCTTGTGAATATGGTCACCAGTCTACTGGTGGGCATCTTCGCCTTCTCCACACTGGGCAATCTAGCCCTGGAGCAGAACACCAATGTGGGCAGTGTCATCGGCGATGGGCCGGGCATGATATTCGTAGTGTATCCGCAGGCCATGGCCAAGATGCCGTACGCCCAGCTCTGGGCGGTGATGTTCTTCTTCATGCTGTTGTGCCTGGGCCTCAATTCACAGTTTGCCATAGTCGAGGTGGTGGTCACGTCCATACAGGACGGCTTTCCGCGCTGGATCAAGCGTCATCTGGGCTACCATGAGATCGTTGTTCTGTTCGTCTGCGTCATCTCGTGCCTCTTTGGACTGCCGAACATCATACAGGGCGGCATCTATTACTTCCAGTTGATGGATCACTATGCCGCCTCCGTGACCATAATGTTTCTGGCCTTCTGCCAGATGATTGCCATAGCCTGGTTCTACGGCACCGGGCGACTCTCAAAGAACGTTAAGCAAATGACCGGAAAGGCGCCATCCTTCTATTTAAAATCCTGCTGGCTGGTGCTGGGACCCTGCTTGCTCTTTGTACGTTTGACCTGCAATCTAAAAAGTGTTCCAAGTTTATTTTTTGCTAATTTTTCAGGCCATTTGGGTATTGAGTTTGGTTAACTACAAGGAGCCCACATACCACAATGGACGTTACACGTACCCGGACTGGGCCTACGGCATTGGCTGGATGTTTGCCTCCCTCTCACTGATCTGCATACCTGGCTACGCGGTTATCAACTTTATGCGCACCAGCGGCGACAACTTCTGGGAGGTGAGCCTCTGCAACAGATTCAGCCTCGATTGATTAATCCACATGTTTCACATTCACAGCGCATTAAGATTACGCTGCGTCCGAACATATACGAGTGTAAGATCTGCGGCGAGCATCACTGCGAGCACGACTACTCCGAGCAGGAGCAGTATATGCTGACCCAGGAACTGGGCAGTGTTTACAAATCTACGACAAAGCCGAATTTGCAGCATGGCCAGAAACCGGGCTATAATGCGATGCACGCATCGAATACAGCGCCCCATGGCGTCAACACTGAGTACACTTACCAGTCCAAGGAGGAGCAAGCGTCGCACTCGACGACAGATCAGCACAGTGTCAAGTAATGGAGGTTTTTGTTTCCTGTTCAATTGTTACCACTTTCCGAGTATTTGTAATACATAATTTGTTGTAATTTGCAAGCAATAAACGCAACTTTAGTAATTTAATTTAATAAAATAAATCGAATTAACTGTTAAGATAAGTTTGAATATAATTGTATTCAATTTAGAAGTAATGCATATATTTTATATCATAATATGCCGTATCAAAATGCACTCAACATAATAATAGGTTGTTCTGACAAAAAAATTTGAAATATGGATCCAAGACCACCCGACTATATATTTGTCAATTTTTGGCCTGTCTAGCTTTAAAAATGTATGCAACATTTCGGATACTGAAAACAAATTTAAATCACTTTTTTGCCTTGGGCACACCAGAGAAAACATTCCGTTTCAAGTCTCAAGTTATATTCGGACAGATGCATAAACCTTCGAGCTTGAATACTTATAATAATTAATAAAATTAATTAATACGTACATTGCACAAGACTAATATACTTTTCTATGTTCTCCTCCCTCGTTCGAGTTTTTATCTTTGCTTTCAAAGCCTTTGAACATAACAATATAGCAAATCAAACTCTTCGAATTTGGGCACCGCATTGAAGGTGCGCGGCGTTTTGCAGTATTCCGCATAAATCAGTTGACTCTTGGCAGGCACTGTCGGAGGCTTCACACTCAGATAGGAATCCGTGCCGTAGTCACTAATCGGACGCAACGTGATGCCGCGCATCATTTTGGCCAGTTCCTGTTCGCGTTGTGCGACAGCCGTTTGGGCTGGCTGGGCGCCACCGCTTGAGAGTTTGCCCATTTGAACGTATTTCTTGTAGATGGCCATGCTTTGTTTGGATGGTGGACTGATGGTGCAGCCATATACGCGTTCCATAGATGGTAGCATGGATGACAGCGTAAAAGGAACCGGCTCTGCTATTTCTGTTTGCTTCGATTCCTTCTCGGCAAAACTGGCACTAAGTTCTTCATCGCTAGAGCTGTCCTCGCCCTCACTAGAGCTGGACGAGTTACTGTTGGTCGAACCGGTAGAGCTTTGGCCAGTCATCGATGGATTCTGTCGCCCCTTGCGAGACAGTTGTATCTGACGCTGGAAGGGACTGTAGTTAGTCCGGAATGTGGGCATATATCGGGTGGCAAGCTGACTAATCTCAAATTCGATGTGCTCGCTGAGGTCCGTCCACTTGAAGGACTGATGGTAATTGGAGTAGGCGTCAATCATCTCCAGCCCATTGCTGTGCACACGGAACAGCTCCTTGACCAGCTTGTTGGTATCTGCACAGGGAAAGGGCAAGCACTCGCGCACCTTATGACGCACCCAATCCGTGATAGGAGCGCTCGATGTGCTCGGAACAAACGCATTGTGCATATCGTAATCCGTTTGCAGCTCCCAAATGGGCTGGTTCACTGCAAATATAAAACACGTTAATAAATTTCGCTGACATATAGATGGAATGCAAGATCTTACACTTGGTGAAGCTTGGCTTGTAGAGACCCAGGAACAGATTAATGCTCTGCTGCTTTTCCGTATCGCTGAATGTGTTGCTATAGTAGCGGCTCAGGGTCTGCATAACATCGCTGCCCTGCGAGGCCCAGGGCGCCGTTTTGCGATAGGTCTTGATGCGATGCACCAACTGGGAGCCACCGTACTGCAAAGCCAACGTATCGCCGTGCTCCTCGTACAGATGCTCCAACATCGTCACACAGTCCGAATCGAATTCCAGTTTGGCTGACTTAACAAAGCCCAGCCGCTCCAGCTGATGGCCCAGAGCGCATTTGCCAATGGCAAACTGCGCCGAGTTGGTGCGATCCAAGCAGTCAACGCAATTGGTGCGCACGAGGCCCGTCTGGAAGCTGAGCTCACTGCCCCGATGCGCCTTATAGAACATGCCAGTCATCTGTATTATGTTTCCCGCATGCACGGCCAGCTGTTCCATGACATTACCACCGCTCTGGCGGCTTTGACGCGCCATATCGAAATGGATGTGCTTCATGCGATGCTGCGGCGGCAGGAACTGATTCAGATACTTAATGCTATTCTCGAGCTCCTTGGAAATAATGGATTCGTGCTTACGCCGCTCTCGCTTCTTTACCAAATTTAGCATAATCAGCGGAGCGCCATAGTGAAAGAGCAGGCGTTCAAAATGACGTGACGCTGTCTGAGCGTAGGGATCACAGATGTCCAATTGTATGGGCGGCTTTGGCACCATTTTGCTAATGTCCTGAGACCAGTGCGACGGTATCGAACCGCGCATTTGCGTAAAAGCGCACAATCGCTGACCATCACTTACAATCTGCTCCGTTTCGACCTCGTTTGCCACATCGCCCTACAAGTAGGTTAATGGTTAGCGTAACATCTCCATATTTTACCTGAAAACATACCTGGAAATTGGCGCCTCGCTTCAGGAACCGCGTTCCAGCAAAGCGTGTGCTGCGGCGCGCTATGAGACAAACATTCACATGCCTGCCAAAGATGCTGATGCAGGATTGGCTGACAAAGCCGTGTGTAATCTCCAACAGCCAATCTTTCAGCATGATGCCCTCCATGGGCTGCAGCAAATAGGCGTTCCACACGAAACGCTTGCGTGAATCGCTGCGAAAGGCGTAGTCCACACGCTCGTGTGCCTGCGCAACATTATTGGTCAGCGTATTCCAATCGGGCAGTGGCTCGTCCCGCTCCAGATTCACTTTGGCACCCACATAACGTGGCGCCGACTCGTTGTACTGGAGCGTGCGGGTCAAATCGTACGAGTACGAGAAGTAAAAGTTGCTGCGCAAATCAATGTTCTGGAACATCTTCTTGTAGCGTTCCTCGTGCGGATGTGGGGGTCGCTGCGAGGTCACCTCGTTGACGCGCACCATCACAGTATCCTTGATGGTGTACACCAAATGCATGCCAATGTGGGCACAACATTTGCGCTTGGTCACCAGTATCAAATAGTAGCCCTCCAGGAAGCGTACGAAGCCCAAAACACCGTACGCGGAGGTAACTTTCGGTGAGCCCGTCAAAGAGGACACAAACCGGCGGATCTCCAAGCTGTTGAACTCATTTGCATTCTCCTCGATGCTCAAACGGTTCAGCGCCAACCGATCAATGGTGAGCAGGCGGAATCGCGTTTCGCGATTGTTGCTGCCCACCAAATACAGGCGCTGGAAAAGGCGAAAACAACTGAATTATGGGATGTGAGGAGTTCAAAGCAACGTACCGAGCGCGTCTCATAGAGTACCACTTTTTGAATGGAACTTATAAGTGGATTAAAAATAATATTTGGGTTGTCATTATTCATTTTCACAAACAGCTGTAGCAGCCTTTTCCCAAATAAACATTTATTGAAATTTCGATATATCAAGAAGAACAAAAATCAAGCATTGATCGTTCGGGTCAGTATTTTAATACCGTCTATTACTAATAACTAGTGATGTACCTCAAAGTTCATTTAAAGGTAAGTTTAGTAGTTCCGCTTTTATTAAGCGAACGAATCGTGCACAAATAGTTATTCATTCATTTGAGTCTCATTATCTTTCAAAATGTTTGACCAAAAATGTTTAAATATGATAAATATAACGAAATTGAAAATGAAAAGTAAAACATAACTTACGACATAGTTCTTGAGACTAGTTCAGTTGAACTCAAAGTTTCCAAAGCAGAAAATGCAGCTGACTTGCATATTTTACATTTTTTCCTAATAGAGCAACACTTGCCATATTGTAAAATATTGTTTGTGTTTCGTCCAGGGGTAATTGGCGTCGATATTTGCAATTGCTGGAAATATAGAAGACAATGACGACGTGGGGAAATATTTGCCGCATATGTAGCAGCCCCGCAGATTATAATATTTTTGCCAAAATACCGACGTATTTACACGGCTCGACAAACGAGTTTCTGAATTATCAGAAACCAATAAACGTACTGCTCGAAGAGACATCCGGACTGAAGGTAAGAAAATACATATTAAATGGCTTGAGTGGCATAAAAACATTTATTTTGTTCGCCCTGTAGAACTCTCCAGACGATGGTCTGCCATCTTTTATTTGTGCATTGTGCATATCGTACTTAAAACACGCCGTAACATTCCGAGAACAGTGCATCAAAAACGCACTCAGCCTCAAGCTGGTCGAGCTGTGTCAACAAAAGTCTGTTAGCAATAAGGGGAGGGAGGATAAGGAGAGGGCGCTGTTCACGGCGGAGCAGCTGAGCTATGTGGAGCAGCGACCGGTGCACAATCTGCTGCTGAACAACAGTGCCAAGCTGGAGAGAACGGACAAAGTGCACAAGAAACTGATTAATCAGACTGTGTCCCAACAGGGCGGCAACAACGAACAACGAATACACTACCTAAATGTATTATTCGATAAGCAGCGAAATGCAGCACAGGTATGCCGAATTCACATTTCATACCAAATGGTATCCTAACGTATTTGGAACAGGCCAACAAAATGGAGCTGCCTTCGACCAGCGCTGGCAGCGGCAGCGGCAACGGCACTGGCGAGGAAGAGGATTACGCAGCGGTCACATCCAGCGATGAGAATGAGGAGAATACCCTGTCGCGCAAGCACAAGAATTGCTATAACTACAGCGAAACGAATTTCGAGGAGGATGATCCCATGGAGCAGGCGCAGCTGAGGGACATTAAAGTGAACATACCCGAGCCCATGTGGAAGGAGCGCAAGTGTCCGGCGTGCTCTAAACGCTACATGCACGAGGACTCGCACCAATTGCATTTGGACAATTGTGTGGAATATCAGTTTGTCAACTTTGTGGCCGAGGTGAACAAGCTGCTGGAGATAAAACGCCACAAGATGGTATCACCACACGAGTTCATCAGACGCATGATCTTCGCACTGCACAAGACCTGCACCTGGTTGCAGGAACATTCCATTGACACCGATCTGGCTGACAAACTCAATCAGGTTAAAATCACCAACGGCAGCACTGAGAAAACCGTTGAGCCAACTCCAGAGACTGCACCAAAGCCCTCCAACCGCTGGGACACCATCGCATCCGCTTCGAATGATGACACCCTCTTTGGCAACTCTTTGCTGAAGTTGAAGAGCGGCTCAACCACTCCAATAACAGCTGAGAACAATGTACTGTACGCTATCGAGCGTTCCGAAAGTCGCAACTCACAAAATACTCCCAATCTGGTGGTCATGAAGCCCATACCCATAAGATGCAATGGTGCGGTGCACGAGGAGCGTGCACGTGCCACGTTTCTGGAGAAGTTGCAACGCGCAGCTGGCACGCCCCAGCAGCAGTCGCCGGTGCCGGTGCCGGTGCCAGCCACGCCCACAAGTGCAGCGCTTCTGCTGCCCCTCTCAGCGGCCCGTTGCAACCAATGCAACTTGGTGTTCGAGTCCGTCAGCGAACTGGAGATCCACAATGTTATGCACCACAATGGCCAGAGCAGTGTCGGCAGCGCCAAAGACGAGGACGCCCAACGGCGTCGGATAATTGCCCTATTCGAAGACGACATTTAGATTCAATTTTAAATCAATTTTATTATATTCCTAAGTCTGAAAATGTCCATTTTAATTTAAGTATTGTATTCATCTCGTGCATTGTTATTTTTTAATTTGTACTTTTAGCTTTATTTTATTGTGGCTGTCCTTTATGTCCCCCCCCATCAACATTCAATGTGTTCGTTCGCCTACAAAGTATTTATAAAACATTTTTATATTTATAAAAACCATGCAACGTCGAATAAACTAATCACAACTGGGATTCAAATGTCCCAAGAGATTTCTTAACTAATTTTACTTTTTTCAAAAATAACTTTAATGGATTTTATAATCATGTAACAAGAAACTTCAAAACATGTTGATTTGTATAACTTGAATTTCAGCCTAATTTAAACTGAGACTGGCCAAGCATGGACTCGCAACTGTTCCAGCAGAAGATCCTCGTCCAGCAGTTGTGCATGTATTACATTTTTCAACAGCTGCATCAACTCTCTTGTTAAGCTGACATCTTGTAGGGCAAACAGTTGATTCAATGCGCCCAGAAGTTGACCCCTCTGCATTTCCAATTGGCCAAAAGATGGACATGCCGCAAACACGTTGGCAAGCACCCGTACGCCGTAAACTGTGCGCAGCTTGGCGGTGGGCGTGCTGAGATCCACATTCTTATTGGACAGGAAAAACTTGTACAAATGTTGATAATGTGGCGCACACAAATCGCGCTCCCGACTAACAATTTCCAACTGAAATACAATGTACATGTAATAGTCGGCAGCAGGATCCGTGGGCTGCTTCTTGTCCAGATGTTCGGCAATGTGCCGGCGATCCTCGACGGTAACAGAAGACGCCGCATGAGTTGCTATTAAATATAAGCAAATGCCAGCATCTTCGTGGTAATCATGGACATCGTTCGAGGGATTCGTGTAAATCTTCCACAGCTTGGTCGCCAGTTGCATTTGAAGCAGCATGCTGGCCGATTTGCTGCACGTGGCCAAAATGTTGGCCAATGTCCAGAGGCAACTGCGCTTCAGCCGCGGCTCCTGGCTATTCAAAAGCGTGACCAGGTAGCTGCCAGCCAGCGTTGTTATCTTCTCGCAGACATGTGCTTCTCCCAGCGAGAAGTTGCACAAGCATTCGGCAGCTTCGATTTGACGCTCGACCTGGGTACCTAATCAAAGGAAAATTTGTGGTAACTTTGCAATTTTATTTTGTTCATCATGTTTACCTGTAAGTTCTTTAATTAGCACCTGGGAAGCACCTTGCACATCGGCAAAGGCATTGATGTTGGCGGTGCCCTGCAAGAAGGCGTGGCTCAGCCGATACATGTCCTCGGCGTTGGCGTGCTTACGCCGCTTTATACGGCTTGCCATACCTTGGACATCTTTGATTCCCAGTTTTTCCAACTCGACAATTTCATCCTTGATCTGGCCCAAGCCGAAGCGGAGAGCATCTGTTGTGTGGGTGCGCAAATCTTTTCGATTTTGTCGAGCATACTCCCGAATCTTGTTACGAAGACCTGTGTCATCCATATATATTTTTGGCGGGATATCTCGGTATTTAAAATAAAGCAAGCCGGCAAACAATTATTCATTTTTGCCGTCAGCTGTTTTTGGATAATAAACAATAGAGACAATAGAGAACACTGGCAATTGTCTTGTTTGCGGTATTTACGAGCATATACTTTCAACAACATTGCGTTGGTATTTTTTTTTAAATGCTAAGCATTTTAGTGGTTTTCGCTCGCAGCCACACTCTAACTACTCAGTTGCATAAACAGACGCAAAACATAAAAATGTCTTTAACTATAATGCAAAAGCTATCTCTACAGTGCCTTAAGGCTGATCAACCATTGCTAAGTAAGTAGCCATCTGTCGCATGACAATGAAACTGATTGACACCTGTATTTACCCACGTAGCGACGATACGAAACGCTAGCAAGAAAACCGGCGGCAGCACACGCAACAAAAAGGGCCATCCACGTCCAAAGCATCGTGGATGGCGAGTGCTGGACGGTCACTACGTTTCCCACGGAACCATATTGGCCACACAGTTGACGACGCGTTTTCATCCCGGTTTGAACGTGAGTAAATTCTAAACGTGCTGAAATGTTTTATGACAGAAATCCTTAAATAGGTTGGCTTCGGCCGGAACGGTACTTTGTTTGCCATGGAGCACGGCAGGGTTATCGTTAGCTGCGAACCCATTGATCCCAACTGGGATCACACTTGGGTTCAGCGCAACTATGCCGGTCGACAGGATCAAACTATTTATAAGAAATTTTTCAATGTTATACCAGAGAAGCAGCACCAACGCTTTCGCCTCGTGGAGGAAATCTAATTTGTTTTAAATAAAATAAGAAAAACTATGAAAATGATTTACTGCTGCATCCAATTTACAATTTTTAGACCTGCATTCTGTTAACGGTTATATTGTTACTTTGTTAATGCAAATTTACATGCCGCCTTACAGCCAAGCGTAGTGCTGAAAAATGTGTAAAGCTTATCGATATCATGAAATCGTTTTTGAACAATTTATGCTTTTGTAATTTATTCAATTTTGTCGTTAAGAATGCATTAAAATGGGTTGGTAATATTTATCGTTATATTAAACTGCCAAATTTATCCTTTTACTAATTACAAAAACGTTCAGTAAATTTCTTTTGAACGAACTCGAAACGACGATATATAACGCTAACCAACACTTGCAAATTATCTTAAATATAAACAAACATCGATGAAATGTTAATTTGTAAACATTTTATTTAAAACATATGCAATTCGTTTTTGACTAAAAGCATCTTAATATGCATCTACACGCGGTGGGTCCGCAAAGAGATCTTCCCGCTTGCGTTCACCCGTTAGCCACTGCCTGTAGCGTTCGTTTCGCATAGCCTACAAATAAGAAAGCATTATTAACCGTTGAACTATAACAGAATAAAAGATTCGAGTATACATGGAAACGTAATAGCTGCTTCTGCATGCTGACGCACTCCTGAAAGTCAGAAATAAGATCCGCGCACTGTTTCTTGCCCCGCTCCACGCCGTACGCCTCCAGGCAGTCCATCATTTTCATTTCGAATTTGCCGCATTTGTCGTAGGTCTGATGGTTGATCAGGCAACCGGTCAAATCGGTGAGTGGCAGGCGCAGAAAAGGCGACAGCGACATCTCAGTGGCAGCTAAACAAATTAACACAAATTATTTTAGCATTTGGTTTGACAATGGGAGCCTGTTCGTCGCTTCGTGACGTAACAATAACAATGCTTGTTTCAGGCTGAAACCAGCAACACTGATGACTTGCAGCTGTTTGCCCTGCACTTTTCGTGTTCTCAAGCAAAGTTGCACCTTTAAAGCAAATAAAACGCACCTTAAACCTTCAACCAAATGAAAAGTAATAATATTTGACAAATAGTTGGCCGATAATTTGGAATTGCGCGTCTGGTCACACTGGTCCACAAAGTTATCAATAAGTTAACGCTAGTTGCAGTGTAAAATAATCGAATATAAAACAGTGTTGACAAACGCTGCGCGGCTGGCACGTTTTGTTTACATACAGTTTTCAACCCAATTTGATTCTTTTTCTAATTTTTTTTATTGAATTAACTTTTAAGAAAAAATGAAAAACCAGGAATTAGTAGATTACTTAGCAGGCTGTGGTGTCTGTCAGGTGTGTCAACTGCGCTATTTAAAGGCGCGCGGCAACGAATATCGTGACATGCAGCAAACTTTTCAGCGCGTGAGCAAAGAAATATTTGAAAAACGAGCGGACTATCAAAAATATACATAGATGATCCTTGTTCTAGCTGGACGTCAAGGTGCCTGCTGTGCAGGACGCGCCCGATGAACAGCCGCTGAAGAAGCCACGATTAAGCCATTGTGCCACCTGCCTGGGTTTGTTTTCGGAGGAATTTCAAAGTCAGCTAATCGCGGGGATTTTAAAGTCGGATTTTGGCAACTACGATAGCGAGGGCATTGTACTGGCCATTAGCCTGCCCTTGACGCTGCAGCTGCGCCAGCTGTCCATGTGGTTTGCGCTGCAGCGCCAGTTTGGTCGCAGCTGCGTGAACGACAACTATGCGCCGGATGTGCCCATCAAGGAGGCGGTTAAACTGATTCTCCATCCAATTGTGTGCGCCAAGCTGGGCAGGGAATACGATGCCAACGGGCTGATGATCAACATTGATGTGCGGCACAGCGTGGAGGCCGCCGAAGTGGCCCAGCTGGTCGAGCTGAACAAGGCGGCGTTTCCCGCCAAGGCGGCGCACCAGAAACGCATCGAGATCTCGCGTGGCCTACTGGAGAAACAGTATCAGCCCACGCGCATTAAGGCCGATCTCTTCGAGAAATACCTGCCCATACCGCCGGCCGCTGTCGAGGAGTCGCTGCAGTTGCAGTCCATTGAGCTAACCGGCCCCATGGTCTGTGTGGCCGGACGCTATCGCAAGCTCAGCCGGGAGCTCTCGCACACGCCCTGGGTGCTGCACGGGAAGCGCATCATGGAGGAGAGCATCGAGGAGATCATTGTGCGCCATGTGGGGCCGCATTTCACCGATACGCTCGACAAGATCACGTTCATGTCGAGCGGCCGCGAGGATGTCGATGTGCGCTGCCTGGGCAAGGGACGACCCTTTGTGCTGGAGATATCCAACGCCCGACGCGGCAGCATGACGCGCCAGCAGGCCTACGCAATGGAGCAGGCGGTGGATCGATCCGGCAAGGTGTCCATACACAATTTGCAGGTGGTGCCGCGCGAGCAACTGACGCACATTAAAACCGGCGAGGAGCAAAAGCGCAAATATTATCGGGCCCTGTGTGTGCTCGAGGAGCCGGTTACATTGGACACGCTGCAAAAGCTGCAAATCAGCGAGAGCTTCGATATACAGCAGAAGACGCCCATTCGGGTGCTGCACCGCCGACCGCTCCACACCAGACCCCGCACCATATTCAGCGTGAAGACGCGCGTCCAACGCGACAATCGGCGAGTGCTTATCATTGATGTGGTCAGCCAGGCGGGCACGTACATCAAGGAGCTGGTGCATGGCGAATTCGGACGGACGACGCCGTCGATAGCTTCGATAGTTGGCAAACCGATCGACATCTTGGCGCTGGATGTGGTCGGCATTGATTTGGATTGGCCAACTGATGTTAACAATGCCGAAGTTGAATAAACAATTTTCTTTTTTTAAATTTATTGGTGTTTAACAACACTGGCTGTTGGCGCGGTTAAATTGATCGAGGGGGTTGCGCTCACAATTAACAGATATAAATAACAGTTCCGTTATTCGGCGCTGAAAAAAGCGTGTGACGTCACAAGATTGGTTTGGGCTTTGTTTGAATGGCGTTGCAATTGCACGAGTAATATTTTTAAAGCTATAGTTTGATCAAAACATTTTTAATATAATATAATATGTAACATCAATAGTATAATATACGAATAACTTCAAAGCTGTGACGTGACAATATTAGGAGCACAAAAGTTTTTGCATACCCTGCGGCTCTCTTAATCTCGGGTTGCGCACTGTGCAGTTGCGTTAAAAATACACAGAAAGCTGCCGTCAGAAAGTCAAAAAAAGAAAAACTTTACATGCGGTATATAAACATGACAATAGAAAAAATAAATTAAATTTAAAATATTTTTTTTAAATTTAATGAAGATAAAATTAACAATCAACACTTGACACCGGTGGCGAAAAGCGTCGCGCGTTCAGGTGGCGCATCGCTCGTTCTGCCCTCGGGGAGCGCGTGCCAGCAAGTTGGCAGCACCGTTCTCTCGCTTATCAGCTGAGAGCGCTCGCAGGTCGCATACTGATTTGTTTAGTTGCGTTACTTTAAGATTTTTCAAAATAAAGTTAGTTAACGTGTAGCTATAAGAACAACAAAACATCGCGTGCACTTCAACATATTGCATAAATATATTTAACTAAATGTTTGACTGTTAAGTCGTTAATTCAACACTGTTTACCACATCTGCTAAGTTCTATGTGCATTAAAAAACCAAAAAGAACGAGCATTTCGGCAAGTTTTCTAAATTACGATTTGAAACGTGCGCAAAAAGTGAAAGTGAGTGCACATTGCAACTTTATCAGCAAACAGCAAAATTAATAATAAAAACAAAAACCACCCACAGTGACTGCAAAATTAGACGCTCACACTTAAAGTTTTCATTTTGAGTACGCTTCTTGACTTGCCCGCGCGGGCTTATGTATGTGTGTGTGTGTGAGTGAGTACGCCCCGCCGACCTTCAGGCAACCTTCAGTGGCTTAATGCTGCGCCGCTGCTGCCTGTGTGCAACACGTTGGGGCCGCAATGACGACGACAACATTAACAGCTCCTCTTCGTCTCACGTGTGTAATCAATAGAATCAGCAGCAGCAGCAGCAGCAGCAAACGGCAAACAGCAGCCGAAATAAACAAACCCAATGCACAGCCCGCCAAGCTAGAGATGGTCGCGTGACGACAATTTGAGCTAATACGACACGAAACCCAGTTCGTTGAAAAAATTTTAATTATTATAAATTTTAAACATGCTTTAAATTTGGTTATAATAATTCGTGTTTGCTTCAATAACATAAACACGTACTTGTCGTGTGTTTTTGTACGTAAAGAAATAAATAGAACACGTGCCCAGCTCTACGATAAAACCAACGGCTCTCTTTGCTCTCACTTGCCTTGGCTTGCTCTCAATTTCGGCCGGCTGCTAAGTAACAACAATCAACAAATTCTCTCTACATATTTATCATATTTGTAGCTGCATCTCCAAGAAACGCATAGCGCGCGCTCTGCTCGTTAAATAAAACTCATTTAATTTCAGTTGAGCTTGAAACGCTTGGCGAAACTGTTTTGCTCGCGCGATAAAACAATACCTAAAGCGAAAAAAATAATAAAGGAAATCAAAATTGAAATTCGAAAAGTGTTGACAGTGTTCGAACTTTGTTGTTATCATTATCGGTCGCGGTGACCCAGTGCCTCTCGCCGATTGATAAGACAGACGTATGCAAAAATATTTGTTATTGAAAGCTTGAAGAAAGAGGTTTTCGTTTGTTTTGTTTTGAGTTTTTGCATTTAATTAACCCAGTATTTCATCAGAGGGTGTGCGCCTCTTATTTTGAAAGACACGCTGCTTACGTCATTCGAAGCGGCTCTCAAACAGCAAACAACAACAATAACAACAGCAACAATCTAACTTATATACAATCTTGAATATATATAGCTACCCCTACAGGTATTAAGGAAAAAGTTCAACGACTCTGTGAATTAAATTGCAAGTAAATTAATTAAATTTTGTTTATTTGGCACGCTCTGTGTGTGAACGACCTAAAAACGTGCCACAAAAAACTTGACAAAGAACAAACAACTTAAAACAAACATCAAGAATTTTATGATCATGAATGACCGTGAAATGAGCTGCAATTCGGGCGGCCAATTTATGGATCGCGGACGCATGAATCAGAACGGCGTTGTCCAGCCGCTACTCACCGGTAAGTACCATAAGAAATCCGTGCATCTTTTATAATCAACTTATCAACTAAAATTCATTGCTGGAAAACTAGAACATTCAAAAAAATGGGTTTTTTCTAAAAACTAAAATCTAGAATCTGACTTTTGATGACTTTTGACTAAAATACAGCTGGAAAACTATAACCTTCAGAAAACAATGTTTGTCTATAAACTATAATCTGCCCTTGGATGACAGATTTTGAATCTAAATTTATAATTTTGATTCTCGATGACAAAGTGAAAATAGTATATTGAGTTTATGCAACTTAGAATATATTGGCTTCACATTTCAAACTCATTTTTGATGGTATTTTGGTCATGATTTGACATTACCATCGATATTGCATTTAACAAAATAATGTAGACCCCTTACTTATTTTCAAAAATATATGTTCCAATTCTAAAAATGTCAAAAGTTTCTTTTAGGAGGTATAACATATCTGTGAGAAATAAGTTTTAAATTATTATTGCCTGAAAGGTGTATAAAAACAAGAATTATTAGAGTTTTTGATTGCATAAATTAATTTTACATTTTCCTGAAGTCAAATTGAAGAATATTAGTTTTTATAATAAATTAAAGTAAATTAAAGTAAATATAAATTAAAGTAAATTTTCAAAAAGTTTTCTATTTAGTTTATTCAATTATATTCAAAAATTCAGATAATGCACTAAAAATAAAATAGTACGTATTACATAATCACTTAGGAAATACTTCGAAATTGAGCACGTAAAGAAAAGAATATTAATTTGCATGCTTTGAATACCGATACGTGTTCACAAATACTCTAAAATTGAATGAAGAATGAAATAAAATACAAAGAACAAAAAACAATATATAATATTTAGATTTGTATGCACAGATATATATAATGGTTTTTGGTTACCTAAAATTGAAAATACGGTATAAATCAAACAATAAACCAAATTAATTAATATTTGTTAAAAGTTATTTGAAATGCTATTTGCTCTACGAAGATAACAGAGCTTTGTTTCCTAAAACGGAAAACAAAAACTAAGAAAATATTTAAACTTTTTAATTTACTTAATACAAACTTACTTACATTTTTAATTTTTCATTAAAATCAATTTGTGTGTGTTTCGTAGATGCAATTTAAAAGACTCGAAACTCCTGCTTGACATTTACATTTTTAGTTTTCTTCTATTTTTGTCTGGGTGCAAACAAAAAAAAAGTGTGTGAATAGATAGATCTTTGAGTCTTTTCTATATTTACAAATTTAGATAAGAATTTGCATTAAATTGGCGCGTGTTGGTTTGTTAGCATGTAATTATGCACACGATGTGAACTTTGTTCGTATCTTATCGGATTGGGTTCACTTAACCACTCGCGTATAACGTTAAAATTCACAAATATCAGACATCATATCAAGGGTGTTAATCGTCTGGTGTGTTTATCGCTTATTTGGCTTATCGGTTTATCTTTTGTATTTGCCCAACCGCAGATTTATATCAAATAACAATGGCCTATGCCTACTGGAAGTCGGGCAAAACAGACGATCAGGCTGTCTTTGACCTCTTCTTTCGCAATAATCCATTCCATGGCGAGTTTACCATTTTTGCCGGCCTGGAGGAGTGCCTCAAATTTCTGGATAGCTTTCATTACTCGCAGAGCGGTGAGTTGATAAACATAATAATTTGATATATGTATAAATATGCAACTTATATTTTTAAATTTTCCCACAGATATTGACTATCTAAGGCAAACACTGCCCGAGGGCATTGAGAACGAGTTCTTTGAGTATTTGGGCGATCTGACCGCTCGTGATGTTACACTTTATGCGATTGATGAGGGTACGGTAGCATTTCCCCGGTGAGTTGCCCAATAAGGTTGGTCTTAAGATATTATTATTGTTAGCAGTTCAGTTAACAGAAACTTCTAATATGACGTTTAACTAAAGACTATTCTTAGCTTATAAAAATTAGATCAGAAAATATTCTAAAATTTAATCCTTATATATAGTTAAATTATTTTGATTTTATAATACAGTAGTCGCTTGAAAATTATAGATTCCAATACCTAAGGTGTTTAAATACTGTAGCTTATTTTTTTTTCTGGAAATGTATGTTTTTTAAACAAATTTTATATATAGAAATATAGAGTTTCTAAAAACTAAAATTTATTTTGAAAATCAGAATCACGCCTGAAATGTCTGGGCATTAATTTTTAATTTGAATAAAACATTATTGTATATGTAAATTTTAAAATATCCTTTAATATATTGTTTTTTATACAAATTTTATATATAGAATAGAAATAAAGAGCTTCTAAAAACTAAAATTTATTTTGAAAATCAGAATTACGCATGGAATGGCTGGGCATTAATTTTTAATTTGAATAAAACATTGTATCCTTTAGTATATTTATGCATATGTATTAAAATATATAGTTTTTTATAATTGTATCTATATAAATTTTATAAATTTTGTATTTGTACTTTCTTGCCTTGACAGCGTGCCCATCATAAAGATCGAAGGACCCTTGATAATTGTACAGCTGCTGGAAACAACACTTCTGACGCTTGTAAACTATGCCAGGCAAGTGCTAGACCTATTATCTATATAGACATCTAAGTAAAATTCTTTTAATTGTTCAGCTTGATGGCGACAAATGCAGCGCGGTATCGCATGGTGGCCGGCAAACATGTGAAGCTACTGGAGTTTGGGCTGCGTCGAGCTCAGGGGCCGGATGGTGGATTATCCGCGTCAAAGTATTCCTATACAGGTAGGCGGGCTTCACCGTCGTGACAACTAAGGTCAAATTTGCGCGATAAATGGATATTACTCTTTCTACTCTTTTTATTTTGGCATTGCGAAATTGCATGCACCTGGCTCGTAATCAATTAAAAACAGACCCAAAAAGACGCCGTGAAACTAGCGCCCAGATGGAACTGGTGGCACATTGCCTTCGCATTGATCGATGCAGCGGCAGTTGGGCGCCTTTTTGCATGGGTGGTCGTCAATTCCATATTGTTTGTCTGGTCTTTTATGATGTGTTTGCATGCAAAGCACGTGTCACTGTCACTGTCTCGATGTGACTCCTCTTGCCTTGTTACGCCAGCCGGGTTTCGTTTCCCGTACACATACATACATGTATATCTCCGGTGTAAAGTTCAAGAACTCCCTATGTTCTATGTGTTAAAAGTGGGTGGCACACGCAATGCCGCAGTCTTTATCCTTTCTCTCTCTCTCTCTCTCTCTCTCTCTCTCTCTCTCTAAAAAAAAAAAGCAAACTTTTTACTACCTGCCCATGTGTGGGTCGCTATCCGTACCTGACACCGCCTGGCACAAAAATTTCAATTGGTGCTCACACATCGTTACTCTTTTTTCACCCTTCCGCCAAAATTCCAACGAACGAAAAGAAACGCTTAAACTTTGTAATGCGTTCAATTATAATACGTTGGATCTGGGCTTTTTACACGATTCGGAATCGATAAAGTCGCGTGCGCGTGACTCACGCGTCCACCTGGCACCAAGGTCTTTTCGCTTTTAAAGCTCCCAATTCTTATGGGCAGCCATGACACAGTGGTGTCGGTTATCAAATGAGCTTTAATTCAGATTTTATCAAACTATTTGCTTTAAATATAACATAGAACTTGAATAACAGCTGTTACAGCGCAGAGTATAACATAACAGCTAAATGTTAATAAGAGCATTGCAGCTGTTAGTTCCAATATGACATTTAACATTACATGCAACTGTAAACTCAGCTTGATCATGCTTATAGCACCCAGCTGTTAGTAACCTTGTGAGACTTAATATACTGTTTCATATTTAATATAAAAGCCAAATGTCTATTTAGCTGTATATATAATTATATCTTTCAAATTTTACACTTGTTGTTTTTAAATTTAAAATTAATAGAAATGTTAAGTGAAGCTTATGTTAAAATCAAATGAAATGTTGCACAGTTAATTAACACTCTCTACCAATTTTAGGCGGCTTTGATGGCACCTCCAATGTGTTGGCCGGAAAACTCTTTAATATACCGGTAAAGGGCACGCATGCTCATGCCTATATCACGAGTTTCAGCAGCCTGGGCGAGCTGAAGACGCGTCTGCTGAAACACAAACAAACAGGTGAATATTTAAATGTGAAATATATAACAAAGAAAAAATATCATAAAAATTCCACAACTATTTCTTTTAGGTGTAATGGAGGATCTGTTGGAGCGTGCAGTGCAACATCGCCAAATGCTATCGCATGTACTCGATGTCTCCACGGAGGAGTCCAGTGAGGGTGAACTGGCGGCCATGGTCTCGTATGCGATTGCCTTTCCGGATGGCTTTATGGCGCTTGTCGACACGTACGATGTTAAGAGGTATTTCGCTTTTAGGCAGATTCTCTCGGAACGGTTTTGGTTTATGTATTCAGTATTCAGTTTGAGTTTGGAATTTTATTTGAACGGTTAACATTACGTTTGTTGTTCAGTTATCAGTTTATATATTACATATATACATTTTTAACAGCTCTCAAGTATTTGACAGCGTGCACCAATTAACAACAACAGTTTAACAGCTACCAGTAACAAGCAACAAGAGCAGTTTTTAACATTATCTTAGTCGTATATTGTGTCCCGTCTCGTCTCGCCAGTATCTCAACCCCTCGATTTATTTATTTTGAGTTATTCATTTTGTGCGCTTTGTTTTCGTCGCAAGTATGTAATAATTGAAGTATTCCCCAACAGCCGAGAAACAGAACAAGTCACACAAGTCTCATACGTACAAACTGATATCAAAACCAGACAAACCAATCAGCTAACGAATGGCATTGGCAATGCTCCGCCAACGCCGCCAGCTACGCCCCAAGGCGCCACAAATGGCCAGCTCAATAATGGACACAAGATCAATGGCCACGATGAGCAGGCTGTCCATAGCAACGGTTATTCCGTCAACCAATTTACAGAGCCAACTAAAACAGAAACAGCCAGTGCAACAACAACTCCAATAATCAGCACTTCAACGTCCAATGGGACGGCGTACCTACCAAAATATGTCGAGAAGTCATTCAGGTAAATGTCATGTACCCAAAAAGAACAAAAAAAAAAATCTATTTAACTGGGACAAAAACATTTAACCCAAAGATATTCAAAAGACCTACAAAAACTCATTGTCATTATTTCTGCGTTTCGTTATTTGTTTTCTATACATATATATAAATGTATATTATTTTTTTCTTAATGAACTAACCTCTTACCTATAAACATTATAAACACATATTTAATTTATTTTGTTTGGGAGCTAGCATGAGTGTCCCCAATCTACACACAAACACACACACACACTCACATATACTTTATGCTGGTTATTTAAACAAAATAATCCTCACTGTCATTATGTCATGCGCTGTACCAAAAAATTGCTACAAAATTCAAAATTAATACATACATATACACATATACAACATCTCTATATATATGTATGTGTATGTTAAATATGAATTGGTCTAATCTCAGGCTAATGGTATTGCTAACTCAATAAGGCCAGCTCAATATGCAAAAAAGAAAAACAGGTGAAGTGCCTTTGTAATGTTTTTTATTCTGCTATGTTTTTTTTCTTTATAAGTTTTTTGATAATAATTTTTTTTTTTTAATTTTATGCCGAGTATTTACTTTAAAATGTTAATGAGAGCTGCGGTTAAAAATTCTAATGTTAACATAACAGCGTATTATTAACTTACAGCCGTTTAACATACAAAAATATGTTGAATTTGGACACAGTTTTATTATAAAATTTAACAGAAAAGTGTGCGTTTTCCTTATTAACAGCATATTTAACAGTATTTAGCTCTCTGAAATAATAGTAATATTTTAAAACTCTGACTAATATAAAGTGAATGCTGGGCTACTAGTTCGATTACCTTTATTTATCAATTAAAGCTTTACATATCATTTTAAATAACTAACTGGTTCATTGACATTAACATTGCCTTTACATTTTAATTTATTAATCATTATTATTTTAACGTCGTAAATTGTGACATTCAATATGTAACGTATTAACAGAATAACGTTTTCGATAATAATCCGAAAAGCCGCGTCTTAAAAAAGAGAATATTTTCATAAGACATAAAGAATTACATCATCTAACATAGTAAAAATGACTTCCCGGCACTATTTTGGCAGAGGTATGTAAAACACGTCTTGAAAATACAAAAACAACAACAAAAATACGCCACATACAAAAAACGATTTACATAATCATTCCATTCTCACAGATATTGAATGAAATTTTAACAATTTAAAGAAAAGATTTGAGCTGAAAAAACACATTGAATCACCCTAATGTAACATGCTACATTCACAATAAATATATGTCTGTTAAAATCTGTTTTTTTTTATTATGATCAAAATTTATGTTTTTACGAGGTTTTAAATTTTAATCTTATTGCTTTTGTGATTGTTCAGTGATTTCAATTGTGTTTTCTTTTTCTGTATGAATACATTTAAAATTATCTACTTGGTTTTACAATTTAAACTTAAAACAAAGCGTCCGAGAGAGCACACTGCATGGCTTTCAGTAATTGAAGCTTGAATCGTGTCTCAAGAAACTAAAATTGAAAAGTTAAAAAAAAAAATAGAAAAGAAACCCTAACCATAGACTACACCTGGCAAATTGCATATTTTAAAATATTCCCTTCTAAGGTTATTCGCCTTGCACCGTGCACTTTGTTTAGAGCCACGCCCATCTAATAAAATACCGCCCCTTTTTGTGAAACACGCTTTGCTTTGAATTAAGTCGCAAAGATAGTGAATTGAAATTAAATTGAAAACCAAATCCAAGCGGCACCTTTAGCTCTTACACACACCTTGTTTTAATGCACGCTCACTTTGCTCTCTTTCTTCCCCTCTATCTCTCTCTCTCTCTCTCTCCCTCTCTATTTCCTCCCCCTTGGTTTCTCCAGGAGTGGTCTACTGAATTTTAGCGCCGTGGCTCTGGCACTCAATGATCTGGGCTATCACGCACTGGGCATTCGCATCGATTCCGGCGACTTGGCCTATTTGTCCTGCTTGGCGCGCGAGGCCTTCGAGAAGGTGGCGGAACGCTTTAAGGTGCCCTGGTTCAACAAGCTGACCATTGTCGCCTCCAATGACATCAACGAAGACACCATACTCAGCCTCAACGAGCAGGGCCACAAAATTGACTGCTTTGGCATTGGCACGCATTTGGGTGAGTTATCGCTGGAAATAATAATGAAAAAAGAAAACAAATTAAACAAATCAATGACTAGGGAATACCCTGTACCTATCTACACAGTTTCTGTGACATATCCAAATTGAGTACTCTACGAGATCCTTTATAATTGTCATAATCTCCAAGACATGCTATAAACAAGATATTACTAATCGATATTTATCGATTTCGAAACGGAGTGGATAATCGTTGTATGTTATACAAAGATATATATTCCATATTTGCCATCGCTTGACTCCACAACGGCTAGCTCTAGGATTCTGTGCAGACGGACGGACAGATAGACTGACAAACAATGCAATATGGCTAGATTGGTTTGGCGGTTAATGCTGACCAAAAAGAAAATGTATTTTACACTTAAATAAAAATATACTTGTATAAGTATAAATAAAAATCACTAAAATATATATTTTTGTATTTATCAGTTACTTGCCAACGACAGCCGGCACTGGGCTGTGTCTACAAGCTGGTGGAGATCAATGGCCAGGCGCGCATCAAGCTCAGCCAGGATGTGGAGAAGGTTACCATGCCGGGCAATAAGAATGCCTATCGACTATACAGCGCCGACGGACATGCATTGATTGATCTGCTGCAAAAGGATTCGGAGCTGCCGCCCGCTGTGGGTCAGAAGGTTCTGTGCCGCCATCCCTTCCAGGAGTCGAAACGCGCCTATGTCATTCCCTCGCACGTGGAGTCGCTCTACAAGATCTACTGGAAGTCGGGCAAGATCTGTCAGATGCTGCCAACGTTGGAGCAGGTGCGCGAGAAGGTCCAAATCTCGCTGAAGACGCTGCGAAATGATCACAAGCGCACGCTTAACCCGACACCCTATAAGGTAAAGTCTTTTTATTTAATTATTTTTTTAATTGCTTAAATTTAATAATCGATTTCTTGATGCCTTTCCAGGTAGCTGTCAGCGATAATCTGTACAACTTTATACACGATCTGTGGCTGCAGAACGCACCGATTGGCGAGCTCTCATGATCTATATAAATAACCTCAATTGGCAGACGTATGAAACAAATTCCGCAAAAATTTAACGCTCGCTATTTCATTATTATTGGTCGAATCGCATTGCGATTTTAGTCATTTGCTGGTCATATGCATTAAAAATAATATTTGCTGTTCCGAAGAAACAAACAAAACGAAAACGAAAATGAAAACCCTTCATAGCGTGACATTTGAACTAAGCCGATTTTCTATGTGCAAATGTGTTTGAGCACAACTTATTTAGTACTTCAATAAACCATATGAAGTCTATACATAGTGAATCTTAACATAATTATCTATATATATATATATATATATATATACGCACATCATATTCAGGAATGTGTCATGTGCCTTACACAAACTACCATAAATCGTAAACTGTAACCAAATACTTAAGGGGAAAGATGAAAAGCTCGATGTATTTAATATTTATAGTCATTAAGTGTTGTATGTTGCTAATAATAAAAACAAAACAAAACAAATCCTTAACAAAACTAATAGAAAAAATCAGTTTGAAGTACAAATGTTTGCTAATTAGTACAGTTGCATATATAGGCGGACACACATCAATGCACACTTACATATTTTACATATTATTAATGCTTATGTTTAATAATAATCAAGTGTAAATATGTTTAATCTTATTAATGTAAGCCGAGAAGCAATACACTACACACACACAAAAAAGTATTCACACAATTACACATGTTTATTAAATGAGCGCTTCAAAAAACCTTAACATTTGTTTTAATTTGAATGGAATATAGTCATCTATAAATTTCTTATTCCAGAACTTTTAATATTGCACTTAAAATTCTCAGAAGTCATTTAAAATTTTTGTGGAGATAAATTTCATTAAAAATACTCCTGAAACCAATGCTATTTAATTTAATGTTGCGAGTGTCCAGCATTAATAAGAATAAGATTTTTTTAACAACAAAAATATTTATTATTTTTTTGTAATTTAAAATAAAATTTGAATTGCGCGCTCTTTTCGGTTTCTTTATTTTCGGGTTTAATTTTAATCGAGTTGGCAGTGCTCAAACAGCTGTTGCTCAGCGTGAATTGTTTATGTTTACCTTCATTTGAGTAAATTCGTTGAATAATTTTAAAAATTCCCTTAATTTTGATGTTGCCAAGCATGAGCACAATAATAGATGTGTCCTGCGTGAAAGTGGAGCAGAATGAGGAGCAGGAACCGACGCTAATGGATGTTGTGCTGCGGGATTCCATGTGCAGCAATATAAAAACTGAAAGCAATTTTATGGAAATGGATATAGGACCCATTAAAATAGAAAGAGAGAGAACAGAGCTCCAAAGGAGTCGGAGTCGTAAAAAGCAGAGACCTGAAGCCATAAACAAGTAGGATCAATTTTATAAGTTTTTAAAATATTTTTAATAATGTTCTAAACACAGCGCCCAAACAACTGCCAAAGGCCCCAATCAGTGTCCCCATTGTCCGCGGCATTTCGAGAGACGTGACGAGCTCGAGATACATCTGCAGATCCACACGGATAAGCTGCCCTACAAGTGCTCGTATTGTCCCATCAGTTTTTCACATAAATCGATTTATACGACCCACATGTACGGGCATACGGGCAAATTTCCCCATCAGTGCACCGAATGCTCGCAGGGCTTCCTCAAGTACTGTGATCTCAACAAGCATCGACGCTCCCACATCTCCACCAACGCACATAAATGTCCGTTGTGCCCCAAGAACTGCGTACACACGGGCAAAAGTCTGCTGCAGTGTCCGCAGTGTCCACGCGGATTTCTGAAGAGCTACGAGCTGAGAATTCACCTTCAGATCCATAGCGATAAATTGCCGTACAAGTGTCCACACTGTCCGAATAGCTTTGCGCACAAATCCAATTATATAGCGCACACCTACGAGCATACGGGAGATTTTCCACACAAATGCCATCAGTGTCCGCGTGGCTTCATGAAGCGCAATGAGCTGTTGAGGCATACATTGAATCACAGCGAATTGAAAGCGGGTAAAAGCCGCGCCACAAAGAACCCCACAGCTGGACAAAGAGTTGAAGAGACCGTAGATGTTAGTAGGGAGAAAAAGGAGGCGATGCTGAGTTCCTCCCACATCCCACTTGTAGCTCCTGTGCGCATTAAGGAGGAGCCAACTCCAAGCGAAAATAGTGCCTTGGATAAGTTGGAGAGTAAAAATATAATTCTGCAGCCAGTCAAAACGGAGCCAGAGGAGCTGGGATCAAGGAGATCCCACACATGCAAGATCTGCAGCAGGGAGTTCGCCAACATAAAAGAGCTGCGACTGCACGAAAAGCGAGTATTGATCATCATTTTAATTAAGTACATTATTAAATGGGCTCTCCTTTGGTTCAACAGGTGCTACACACACTCCAGGAGACAGACGGGTAAACGGCCGTATAAATGCGATCGGTGCTCGAAGTCTTTTGCGCAGTCCCACAGCCTGACCGTGCACATGCGCGGACATACGGGCGAACGTCCGTACAAATGTCCGCACTGCACGCGCACGTTTATACAGAGTTCGGGTCTTAAGGTGCACCTACGACAACATTCCGGCGAGAGGCCGTATAAATGCACCCATTGTCCGCGCACTTTTGCCAACGATTCGAATCGCAAGAAACACATGCAAATCCATGGCAGCGACCTTGCCAGCGATCATCCGTACAGATGTCCGCATTGCCCGAAAACTTTTGCCCAAAACTCGCACTTTATTGTCCACGTACGTGGACACACCGGCGAACGTCCCTATCAGTGCACCCACTGCACGAAGGGCTTCAAAGTGAGCCACGACCTGAAGAAGCATCTCCGTATCCACACGGGCGAGCGTCCGTACGAGTGTTCGCAGTGTGCGAAAACCTTTGCCCAGAATTCGCATTTCAATGCACACCTTCGGGGGCACACCAGCGAACGACCCCTCAAGTGCCCCCACTGCCCGCGCACCTTTCTGAAGAGCTACAATCTGAAGGTCCACTTGTGCACCCACACGGGGCAGCGGCCGTACAAGTGTCCGCACTGTCCTGAAACCTTTACTCAAAACTCTTATTGCAACGCGCACCAGCGTAAGCATTCGAAGTTAAATGAAATGTTATAATACCTTTTTCTTAATTATAGTTAGCTAGTTAGCTTACAATACAATTTAACAAAGTTTATTCTTAATTACAAGCAATTACATTTAAATTTCATTTATTTTATTTTGAACTAATGAAAGGGCGCGCAGTTTTCACCTGCTTCTTCTTACCTGTTGCACAAGCAGAAGACATTCGGTTGGCAGGGCTTGTCAGTAAATGAAACAGATTGCGAAAGAATAAAATAAATAAATAATATACATACAAAATTAAAGTAGCCTTACTCGTTACACTATTTTCACAAAAAATTCAGATACTGTGATGTCACAATGTTGAGAACTGAGAATTCTTTGCATAACCTGTGGCTCTCACATTCTTCTTCTTCTTTGCGTTGCCATTCAGTGTCAACTCCAGTATCAGCTGAATATGGTATTTCAAACGAGTTGGCATTCAACAGGGTGGTAGCAAAGTCTGTCTGGTTTGGTTAATTGTTTATTGGATTTTATATTATAGTTGTGCTCTGCTGCCAGCTTTTGGAAAACAAAAACTTTTGTCTAACTGAGTGAGGTTTCTATAATTTTGCACTAGCCCCACTTGGTGACATTAAGCAACTATACATTTATTTTCAGAAGTGGGACGTTTGTCACAAATTTTGCTGCAGCTGCGCGCAGACGAGTCCCGTTTTTGTGGCTCAAACAACGGACAGCGCTGGGTAAGCGGAGGAGGGGGAAACACAGACACACACACACACACACACAAGCACACACTCATCTATAGCAGGCATTGATTTTTATACAGTGCATCCATTGAAAAATGGGAATAACGGGTATAATGATTATATGCAAATGTACGTAGGAGGCAAATGAACTTTATTCGAGTCGATTTAAATCATGTCCGTCCGTCATTATAAATACAGACCTCTCCATGGCAGGCGTCGTTCTAGTTTTTTATGAATGATCGATAGCTCAGCCTTTATTTTTATTAAATCGATAATAGTCTGTAGCAACTTCCGATTTTTGTCTGGTAGTCTATGGAAGCTAGCTTAATTTGAAAAGCAGTAAGGGCAAGGAACTTTTCTTTAATCCCTCTTCCTTTACAGTATCATCTAGTCGAGCCCCTTAAACTAAAGCATTCTCTCTATTTTTTCGCAGTTAAACAAAGCAAACAACTCACAACGAAATGGAGCAAACGAATAAACAAAATGAGGATACGGTGGACGCCAGTGTGCGCAAGGATTACGTGCTGGAGCGTTTGAACAAGCGCAACAAGGACCGTCAGAACTATTTGGATGTGAAGCTGGAGCAGCGCAACAAGGAGTGCGCCCAGAACGAGGGCGTCGACTACTTCGCCCAATCCTTTGGCCAGCGAGCCTGCGAGATTGAGCAGCGGATCGGCACATTGCAACTGGACAGCGGGGATGGGCCGGCGCCCGATCTGAGCAAGAACTTTGCGGAGATAACAGTGCAGATACAGGAGCTGCAGCGGTATTTGACTGCTTCGACAATGTTTCTGTCGGACTTTAAGATTAAATCCTGTCAAAATGTGCTGAATTCGCTGACCAGCGCCATTGATGAGGCGCGTCAGCGTTTGATGCCCAAAAAGAAGTTCGGCTTCAGTGGCAAGAAGGCGGCAGTGAAGCAAATATCGCCGCTGGCTGCGCTAAACAAAGTGGATGGACCGGAGAAGACACCAAAGACGGGCAGCGCATTCAGCTGGACGATTGCCAATCGTCGCAATGCGCACATTGTGCTGCAGGGCGAGGCGGTCAACGGGCAGGACATCACCATTTCCAATGTGCACAAGTGCCTGGTGGAGCTGCAGGGCCAGCCGGGCTCCGTGCAGGTCTCCAATGCCAGCCAGTGCACCCTGCTCAGCGGGCCCGTGGCGCGCTCGTTCTTTGCCGAGCAACTGGATCGCTGCACCGTCGCAATCGCCTGCCAGCAGCTCCGGCTGCACTCCTCGCTGGCGACACGGATCTATTTGCATGTCACCTGCCGCGCCATTATCGAGGATTGCCGCCAAATCGAGATTGATGTGTACAATTACGACTATGCCGAACTGGAGGCAGACTTCGAACGGTCCGGCCTGAATAAATCCCAAAATAATTACACAGACATCGCAGATTTCAACTGGCTGTCGCCCGACGTGCACTCGCCCAACTGGACGCTGCTCAAGGATCATGCGGCGCCCAACTGGAGCGCGGTGCGACGCGATTTCCTCAGCAAGATCAACGTGAGTGATGCCACAGCCGTCAAGGATGCCACACAAATTTAGTGTTGGCATCGGCGGAGGCGGCTGCTCCTCCTACTTGTCACGCTGCTCGCCTACGCCTTACCCCTGGGGTGGCTGCTCATGGAGCTGCTGCTGCCGTTGCCCGGCAATATAACGTGTACCGTGTAAATAGCTCGTAAGCCCAACAAATAATCCAAGTTAATGTTGATATCAATATAAATATATATATATAAAAATGTACCCCAAATCCATGTGCCTGCACTGCGGTTGGTCTGCTCTTCTGATTTGGCAGAGGGAGGCCAAAAACTTGTTTGCCGCAATTTGACATGTCTATTTGGCTGGCATAATCAGTGGCTGGCCAAAATGACTATGTGCCGACTGTCACACAAATTACAGTTACAACTGGCAGTCGGCCGGACGGACAGGACTCATTCAAGTTTCATGTGGCTAGTGGACAACCGAAATAGGTGACCCCACTCCAATAGCTATTTATTATTGCATTTAAAGAGTCCATTCACTGTGTAAGGAATTCCTTAAATTTTGGATGTGAGATATTATTATTATTTATTTCAAGCTTACCGAATATATTTTAAAACCCAAAAAAACATTTTTAAATAATATTTTTTAAATTATATGTTTTGTACTTTATAGGTTCGACAGTAGGCGTGGCCAACATTTTTAGAGGAGGTTAACAGAAAACTTTCTACTCTGGCTATACAATTGGTGTATATATGGATTTTCTCGATATAATTATCTGCATAACGAGTTTTTTCAAGTAATATGTATTTATTTCTGAAAATTTTTACTTTTCAGACAATAATGCAATTTTTGTAATAATTTCTTTTGCTAAATATTTAATATTTTGAAGAAATCATAATAAAATAAAACGAAAAGAAATTTTGATTGTTTAGAATTTCCATGATTTATATTATATATTTATAATATGATTTTTGAAAATTGGAAAACGACAATACAAAATTAAAAACAATTAAGCAAACTTATGATCATGCCTTATACTATTACTATTTGTATATTGCTATTTTATTTATTTATTTATTTTGTTTTTATTTTAATATTTTATTCATATAAAATTAAATAGGTTTCTTTTAAATTTCATTTTATATAAATAAGTGTTTGTTTTAAAAAAAACCATGTTTGCATTAATCCAGTATTCGTTAATTATTTTGATTATTATTTCGCACCCGTTTTGGAAAGGGTATTTGCTAGTCAGCTTGCCACACACACAAATCTATCCAGCTGTTGTTGCCGTTGTCAACGTGGTCCAACTGTCAAAATAATTAACGAATTCGACTTACATGCCAAGTATCGGGTAAGAGGGGGATGGCAGCAGGGGGAGGGCCGTGTCTGCTGAGGCGCATAAGCGGGGTAATTGAACTGCAAATTACACGCAAGTCTTGTGTGTGTGTGTGTGTGTGTGTGTGCGTGACTTTATGTAAGAAGCCGTCTGTGGTTACAGTTGTCATCATTAGTTTAACATCAATAGATTTCGTAAACCAAAATATGTCTACTTCTAAATTTTCTTGTTGGATAATTTTGATAACGACCTGAATTTGGAAAGTTGTTTTTGGAAAACAACTTAATTTTTTGTTGTTGTTATTTATTTGGAAATCAAAAACCAAAAAATTAAAATGGGTAAAAAGGGTATAATGGTCCTATCTTTATGTGGGAACACTAGGGTATTCGAAAATTTTTTACATGAATTTGGACCAAAAATATTATTTTTAAACTGATATGTAGAATTTTATCTAATTCATCTAGACGCCGAACCATGGACAAAAAGACAATCCTCATCAAAATCGGTTGAGTTTTGGCAAAGTTACGACTGGGGAAAGTTGAGACCTACCCTTATATGGGAACAATAGGGTATATATTCAAAAAATTTGTACATGAATTTGGACCAAAAATTTTACTTTTAAACTGATATGTAGAATTCATTTAGACGCCGAACCATGAACAAAAAGACATACCTCATGAAAATCGGTTGAGTTTTGGCAAAGTTACGACTGGGGAAAGTTGAGACCTACCCTTATATGGGAACATAGGGTTTATATTCAAAAAATTTGTACATGAATTTGGACCAAAAATTTTATTTTTAAACTAAAATGATAAAATATCATAGCCATAAATAAATTATAATATTATTTTTTAAAATAACTATATGGATCTTTAATTATTTACTTTTTTATAATTAATAAAGATATGTGTAAATGCTCTATATACATAAAAATAATAAGAATACAAAATGTATGTATATTTATATATTTAGTATATAATAAAATAGGCAAACTTTAATTTGGTTAAGTATACAATATTTGAAAGGGTATCCAATCATCGGCAACTTAATAGAAAATTCTGTGAATTTCTTGTGTTTT
Source organism: Drosophila micromelanica (assembly GCA_004143825.1). Classification (NCBI taxonomy): domain Eukaryota; kingdom Metazoa; phylum Arthropoda; class Insecta; order Diptera; family Drosophilidae; genus Drosophila; species Drosophila micromelanica. Next base: position 38,840 of record SCDY01000084.1, on the reverse strand, counting down.
CCTTGTGCTGCCCTGATAAAGGCAGCTGGAAAAGACCACAGCCAAAGTGGACGGCAACAAAAGGTAGAAGGCAAACAGTTTATCAGGTGTTGCAGCTCCTGCGCTTAGCTGGCCCGTGTCCTGCTGCAGCTGGCTGAGACAAAAGGCTAGATAGGAACACGGCCAACAGACACACAAAAATCTGAAACCGTCAATTAAGGGGCATACGGGCTTGAGATTGCTTTGGTTGCTGCTTGCAGCTAGAAGATTGTCGGTTAAGGTTCCCGGACGCTCTTCTCGGCCTGGCTGCCAATTAAATGCAATGCAAGCGCCCAGCTGGCAACAGTAACAGCAGAAATTGCCGCCTTGTGTCCAGAGCTAATCAAAATTGTGGTTCCTGCATCTGGGTGGTATTCTTTGAGACGTCGTCGTGACTGGGCCAAGTTTGTTGCAAATTTAACTTTACGAATTGCAAGATTCTTTAATTAAATAAAAAAAAAAACCTCTACACCTGTACAAGTTATCATTTTAAATTTCGTGGCATAGATAATTGTTGAAGAAATTTGTTGTGCTTTGTTGTGCGAAAATCTCAATATATTAAAACATGTGAAGAAAGTTTCAGAAAGCTTTGCCCATAAACAATATTTTCATCTCTCTATTTAATTCGATGCAGATTTTCAATTCATTCCATTTTTTAACCAATTGCCCATTATTATATATTATTTTATGTATTAATATATATTTGATCAACTGCCAAGATTCATCTAGATATCTTGAAAACCAAGAATGTTGTTTAATCTAAAAGTCAGTTTTTGGCAATGAAATTTTGATTTTGACATTTAAAACCTTATGTAAATACAATTTTTTAAATACCACAATAACAACCGGAATTCTAAACACTGCATTTACCATTTGTTATAAATTTAATTACAAGTTTACAAGTTTTAAGTAGTTCGTAAAACACGCTGTAATTCAGTGCATGCGTATGCATACTTTCAAGGCTGGCTGTTACTCTAGTTAACAACGCTGCGCTGCTGTTAAGTTCCCTTCTGTTAACAGCCGTTACCTTTAATTTAATTTACGCTAGTTGTAAGGCAAACTTTAGACGCGTTTTTTCTTTTTTTTTTATGAAACTAACTTGTATTGTATTTGCTGGGTTTTTTTAGGTTTCGGGCACAATCAGCTGGCAGTTGGTCGTTGCATGTGGTTGGCAACGCGTGTGCAATTTGCGGTTTTTGTTGCGCCCATCGTTCGTCACCAGCGCTGACAGCCCAATTAAGTTGCTAGCCAGCATAGCGGCAATTTAGTGCCAATGTCGATGGACCAAGTCACTGATATTAACAAGATCATCGAAACAAGATGAACACACCAACACATACAGAATTGACATTCGTATTCACATTCCCCTTTCTATTCGCAGTTTCATTAACAGTCCGTTAATTATGGAAGCTGTGTCGCGTTGCCAACTGAGCTGTGGAAAAAAGAGGTAAATGTAGTTTGTCTACTTGTGCAAACGAGTGATTTGATGTCTAATTTCCGTTTATTTAAATTAGCCTCGATTACCTATAAAATTTAATTGCTTTAACACTTAGCCAGCGTTCGTAATGACACACACACAGCCACACACACACATGTATTTACCTGTTATGTCCGTCAATTTGCATAGCTCACAATTAGGTTTCTCATTATCGCAGATAATATTCGCAACATTTGAGATAAGCAAGCGACGGCTGACCAACATACATATGCATTAATATAAACGTTTGCATGTGTGTGTGTGTGCGATGGAAATTGCCGTTCATCTTGCACACGTTCTCACACACATGCTCAAATTACGTAAAGCTAAGCTTAACGGTTTCAATTACTGTTCCACGAAATTGTCTTTAGGCTAACGTTCGTATATCGCTTCTGTATACAGATTTTATGGTTCAGTGGAATGATGGACAACATTTGTGAGCATCAACATATACAAATGCGAACATGGCGTATTTGCATGTGTGTGTGAGTGTGTAATTTGACAAATGTGCATTCGAATGCATTTGCTATCAACGAACTAGAGGTGAATGTGCGCTCGAAGCTTTAATGTTCATTTACAATTGTAGCACGATTTAGTTTAATTTTTAAATATTCTTTATTTTACAAATGTATGTATTTTTATTTGATATGTTTGAGATCAAAAGCTTTAAAATTTACTTAAAATGCCGTGAATATCAAATTACATACATATATAATAAATATATAATTTATTTGCTGCTTTAGTTACGTTTTCCAAGTTAGACAGATGTTAAATGTACTTTTATTTATTGCAATTATTTTGCTCGCTGATAATATTGAACGAAAACTTTTCGACATATTATTGTGAGAGAGAAAAGGAAAGAAAAACAACAACAGTAATAGCAAGTGTTGATTAATTAGGCGAATTACACAATCATGCAGTGCAATTAAAATGTCAGCGCTGCCGCCCAATTGGCGATACCGTTGGCTCCATGAATTTTTTCGGTCATGTAACGCCTTTTGGTCCTGCATCAAAATGTTGTTTTTGTGTGTGTGTGTGTGTGTGTGTAGCTCAAATTGTAATTAATGATGCAAGACAGACGTCGTAGCCAGGCTTTCAACCGCAGCCTGATCCCACCCAGTACCAACTGAAATCTCAGTGCCCAGCTTTGGCGCTTTGCTGCGCGTCGACATGCGGAGCACGGCCAAAGAGCTGCGGAGAGCGGGGCCAGTGTTGTTCTTCTTCCGTTGTTGTTTTTTTTTTTTTTTGCTTTAATCATCGACGCGTCGTCCGTTTAAAAAGCAAAAGCAAAATAGCAGTTACACCGCGGCTCGTGCGTTTCGCGTAAATAAATGAAAAGTTCGTTTAATTCTCGGCGATTCTTTATTCTGCCAGGGCGCTGTCTGGATTTGTGTGTGCTGGTGGTTGGTGGGGTGGGGGCAGCTGCCTGGGTATCGTTTACTTTGGAAATGAAAAATTATGATTACATCAACAATAATCGAAATGCGCTTGTAAGCTACGCGCTCTGCTTGGCGCTCTCAATCTGGCGTTTACTTTTTTCATTCGTTACTTTTCCCTTTCTTCCTTGTTATTTTTTTTTTTGCTCTACCACTGCTATCTTTTTGCGTGAACGCTTTGCTGTGTAGCCGGAGCTGTCGGTGCGCCCGTCGCTTGCTTTACCGTTTTCGTTTTGCTCTTCTTGTTTTTGGCAATTTTTATGCTCCGAACTCATTAAAAATAGGTGGAAAGGGTATAATGGTTTTGTACGAATGTATGTAACAGCATATATATTCTTGATAAATTGATCGATACTTACTGTTAAATATTCTAGAAGTTTGTTAACATTTTGAAAAATGTTAAATGTGGTTTCAGGGTATCTCCTAGTCGAGCCTATACGTTTAGAGCATTCCTACTTCTTCTTCGTTGCTTTCGTTCGCACTGCTGACTTGCAATACTTCTCATGCGTGCAATGGTGTTTGGATGAGAGAGTACAGCTGGGAGAGTGGGAGACTGGTAGAATTGTGAATGTGGAGAGTGTGAGTGAGATGGCTGTAACGTAATGTCAATGTTTGTGCTCAAAGTAAAAATGCGCCCAAAAAGCGTTCAGCCAAAAATATTGCAATGCAAAATCGAAAATACGCCACAGACACAGAACACGCCCGCCCTAGCTGTCTCTCTCTCTCTCTCTCTCTCGCGCTATGTATCTCCGGCCATGCTTCTGTTGCTGCTCTGCCATGCATAAATCAGCGTCGTCTGGAAGGACAATGCCAAGCAGACGACGACACAAAACACAACAATTTTTGCTTCTGCTCTGCATTGCGGCGCCCATCCTGGAGAGGCCGTCGCCGCCCCCGCATTACCCCTGCCATATCCACTGCATTTGGCATTATGCTTTGCGTATTGTCGCTTTATGAAGTCATCTTGGCGTAACGCGCCAAATTTATGGCCAACTTCACTTTATTCCTGTCGCTTTTTGGCCAACTCGAAGATATGCAGCGACAATTTGCGTGTCTTGTTACCAGACAAAAAAATACAGACAAGAAAAACAGAAAAATAAAAAAAATCGCGCGAAAATCCAGATAAGCTGTACATAATCTTTTTGGACAATTATGGGTCAGTAAATATATTTTTGTGTAGTTGTACATGACCAGAGATATTCCAATATCCGAATGTCACAAAAAAAAAAAATTGTGAAAATAATCTGTCTATGGATTACAGCAGCTGCAGAATTAATAATTGGATAAATTGTAGATATATTTCACACTGGAGTTACGTAAATAAATGCTTGGACATTTAAAAAAAAACGAGAATAAATCACAAAACTGAATCACATTTACATACTGAGTTAATCTAGAGCATAAACCAGAACTCAAAAAAGTTTACGTAGTGCAAACTGGATTTACGACATGGCAAAAATATAGAAGTAAATAAATTTCGAAAAATAAAAAAATAATTTTAGTTGCTAAACAAATTTAATAGAAATATAAAATTAAAATTCGCAATTGGAGTTACCCACAAGTATTTTATAAGTGAGAAAGGATGACTTTAAGATAAAATGTATTTAAAATGTATATTTTTAACAATGGCCACATGAACTTTACTCATATTGAGTGCTCACTGTGGGCCTATTGTCCTCAGGTGGGCTTGTTTTGGGGCTGGTTATTAGAGATCCCCGGCTGAGGTCCGACAATGCGTTGCAAATGCGGCGTCCATTTTCATAGCATACTTTAGCGGGCAGCGAGGCATTTTTGAAGTACTTGCAGCAATTGTCAGGCCAATTACGTGCCGCAATTATGTCATATGAGCACATAAAAGCGGCTGGCGGATAGCGAACAGGGGACGGGAAGAGGAGCAAAGGGATTACCTTTTATGTACAGCACAACGACCCTTTGGCCATAAAACTCTTAGCTGGGATTTTAAGGCAGCTTCTCTGTTTGCTGTGGGTGAGGGGGCAGGAGATGCGTTTGCCCAAATAAAGGGGAAAGCGAGTCGTCCGGGAGCTGGCCCGAAAGTTATCAGCCTGTTAATTGCTTAACTTTTTCACTTCAACTTTTTGTCGTTTATTGTTTTGGCCAAGAAACAGCAGCCGAAACAGAAACCAAATCGTTGCGAACGGGGCTCCAAAGATAAAAATAGAAAAGAAAAAGAAGAAGAAGAAAAAAGAAAGCCATGCAAATATGCCAGAGTTGAGGCACAAGCCCAATGTCAGAGGCCAAGTCCAATTGGAGGGTCATAAAGTGTTTGCAGTTTTATATTTTTTTTGTCCACTTTTGCTTCTTCTTCGTCGTTTGCCCTTTTGAAATTGAGATGACAAATGAAGGCAACTGCAATGAGGCGCCTCAGAGCTCGTCCTGCAGCTTTGACCTTTGCCCTGACATTTTGCTTATCGCGCGGACGTGTCATAACAGAGCCGGGTTCAAAAGCAGAACGAGCAAAAAAAATATTGGTGGAAGTTACCAAACTTTGCGTTCTAATCTTGACAGGCTCCTTAGTAGCCTGCCGCTGTAATTAAGGTCCTCGAGGAAATAGAGACAGCGAACGATAGAGAGAGAGTGAGAGAGAGAGGAAAGGAACTTAAAAATCAATGCGGCACACTAAACTCTCATTACTCATATGGAACGTTACGAATCGCGCGGATACTGCCTGGCCCTGTTGGCCAGGTCAGGTCAGGTAGATGACGGCAGCCATAAAAACCACATTAAAAGCATTTAAAAAGTTGGCTAATCTGCAGCGGGCCACCGGCAAAGTTGGCTTAATGTTTTATGGCTCTAACCGTTCGCTTTGCTTCTTATATTTTTATTGGCCTCGGCAAATTGATTAAAAGATCAATGATTATACGCCTTTTAATGGCTCATAGCATTTAATTTAATTTTTAGTTACAGTCTGCGATTTGGCAGCTCGTAATAAGAGACGGCTCCTTAAAGCCCGGTTAGCCTTATTTTAAGCCGTATTGAAAACGTGTGCAAAAAATGGGCGGTATGCCCAAAAGAAAGATATTTATCGTCTAACTAGTCCAAACAGCTTGAAAATTACTTTGAAAGTTGTGCTTTTGGGTTGGTTTGAATCTAGGGTATAATTACGGTCTAATTACGGTCAAGCTTTATCGGAGTTTTTTGTTTAAATTTATTTAACTAATAGATTAAATGGATTTGAATTATATTTCAAAATAATTGATATTTGTCCTTTTGCGGTTGGCTAAAAATATATATGTATAAATTGAAAGCTTTTTTTTTTGGCATTTTACCAAAAGGTATTTAAACTAGTGAAGTGAAAATTTAATTGGTTTCCACTTAGGATTTTCACTCAAAGGCTTTTTCTGTAATTTCCTAAAGCTGAAATAAATGCTTTTATTTACAGAATTTATTTTTGATTTGAACTCATATCATATATCATAAATAATAAATAAATGATTTGGAAATATGAAAATAATTCCATTTTTTGCAGTGTCATTTTCTAACGGAACTATTATTTGTTATCATTTTGCAATATGGCTTCCCTATTATAATACTAATTGATAAAAAGCAAGATAAAAATTTTATTTTAAAATCGTGTAAAATTTTATTTTTAAATTCGTATTAAACGAGAATGAGCTGTACATATATTTTAAAATCGAATTAGCATAATTTTGAATCAAATTGAAGGCCACCCCCAATTAAAGTGGTTCTGAACTTTTGAATATGATGACTTTACGGCTGACAGGGCGTCTAAGCCGTATTCCCGGCACTGTCAAATGTCAAGTGCTACTTCTTTTGAATCCTGTCGTCAATGCGGCAGTCAAGCAGACAAACAGCGTCGTTATGGCCCATACCTGCAGACGCAATCGTAGTCCCGCCTTGGCCAAATAGAAGTTGGAAAAACTTTTCAGTCGTGGTGGGGGGATATGGGGGAGGGGATCCGAGATACTTGAGTTGAACTCGATTCAAATGCTGCCGCAATGGGGCATACTTCATTTATAAATTACGCAGGCATTAAATGCGCAGATCCATTCAATGTGCGGCGCCCCGCAGCCTCCTGCGACTCCATCTCTCAGTCTCTGTCTCTGTCTCAGTCTCTGTCTCTGTCTCTGTCTCTTTCTGACAGACGCTCGCATCAATTGATGCGCCACATAAATCTTCAAGTATGTGAGTGCCTGGCGACCTGTTCAGGGCTGCTATTTATCATTTAGGGCCCGGGACAGACGGCTCATCGTCAAACAGCCAGCCAGCCAGTTAGACAGTTAGTCATTTAGTCAGCGAGTCAATCAGCCAGTTGAGCTATTGCAATTTTGCTACAATTTTGCTTTGAGCGCCGCTGGCCACTTGAACTTTATTTTCTCATTGCGAGGGTCGCTCATAAAATAGGACAAATTGCTAATCATAATTACGCTCTTCTTCTTTACAACTTTTAAAAGAAGTCAAGTAAGTTTCGTTTTAAGTATAAAAAAAGTATGTGATTTGTCGATTGGTATTATTTATATTATTTCTATTTATATTTCACATATATTAAGTACATAATGTTAGAAGCTTATAATGAAAATTATATATACATTTGCATGTAAAATATAAGTTAAATAATTTTGAAAAAGTAATTAAAACAAAAAAAAAATTTATTTCTTAAATACTAGTTTAAATAAAGTTGTGCAATAAAAGAGGAATTTTTATCGTTTTGAATTTGTTAAAAACATCTCTTAGTGCCGAAAACAAAAAAAAAAAAAAAATAAATAAATAAATATTAGTTCGTATTCCCGATTTATAAAACATGTTCGAGTCGTGTTAGAAAAATCTTTTATGCGCCCATTTCTGTTAAACATATAAGCAAAATTCAACTTTTATAAACTTTTCCTTTTTTTAATTTAGCAAAAGTAATTTATTATTTTAGTATTTTATTGCATAGTTTTTTTTTTTAAATTTTTATTTATATATATCTCTGAAAATCCGACAACTATCTAGCAAGAAAAGGAATGAACAGCCCTCGCAGCGTGTTTACTTAGCGAAAGGATTTCTCGTTTCTCGCACCTGTGTGCGATGTTTTGTGATTTTAATGCCGATTGGCAGACAGGCTGGCTGCATAATGCCCGAGGATGTGTTGGTTGGTTGGGTGTTGGTCTCAGTGCGAGTGTCAGCTTTATCCTGGCCAGGACTCGTAATGGACTTGGCACTTTGCAACTTAGCCATTGAAACTGTGTGTGTAAGTAGTTTAAATCGCATTCGCCGGGACTGCGCCAGGACACAGCCTGATGCTTACACTTGAATAAATACCAGCAGCATAAAGAAGGAGCAGCTGCAACGGGCAGCAGCAGCAGCAGCAGCAGCAGCAAGTAGCAGTAGCAGCAGCAGAGTCGGATGATGAAGACGGCGTCGTCGTCATCATTCCAATTGCAAATAAATAAGAATAAGAAAGCACTGCAAGGATGATGCTGCAACAAGGACAACGTTAAAGAAGTGCAGGAACAAGTTGCCAGAGGGATCGACGACTAAGTGGGCGGGGGGGGGGAGGAAAACTTGGACTGGGTTTGGGCAAAGGATAAGTCTTAAGTTTCTTTTAAAAAAATTGCCCCCCCCCCCCCCCCCCCCCCGAGCAGCTGAATCAGGACATGGACTCGAGAGTTGCGAAAAGTGCAAAAATGAAGTGCAGATGCTTATCAGCAACTATACCCAAGAGAAAGAGGCAGATTGGAATAACTTGATGTACACTGATTGAGGCGACACCTGCTGTCGCAACGGGAAGGTGTCCAAAAATGACAAATGCGAGCGCATTTACAGAGCGGGCGGCTTGGATGGGATGGGGGCTCATTATTCGTTCTCATGCTGCGATTACGTTGCGTCTTACGTTACGTAAGCCAAAACGTAAGTGGAAGTGGGTGTGTGTGTGTGTGTGTGTGTGTGTGGGGGGGGGGGGGGGGGGGGGGGGGGGGGGGGGGGGGTGGTGTCATTATCAAGTGTCGCGTCTAGTCTGCAGATTGGCTGTCTTAAAGAAAAGCTCTCTTTGCAACGGATGTGGTGTCTGTTAATGTGTGTGTGTGTGTCTATGTGTGTGTGTGTGTGTGTGTGTGATGTATGACTGTCATTTTTACGTGTGTGTGATAAGCTGAGCTAACAAGCAACGCGTTTACCAGCTGACTTACTTACACTTGCCATACGAGAACTCAACGGCTTTCCATCGACCATCGCCAGCACCCAACTTTCTAATCCACCTCACTCACATAGCCCTTCAAGTTGTTCATATGTAGCTCTACATTCTTATACCCTGCGCACATACCACTGATTAAATGGGGTATACTATGCAGCTGCTGTCTAGATTGAAACCGAAAAGTAGGTAAGTGGAAAGGCAGCAAAACGAATTTGAATGAATAAAGTAATTAGATTGATCCCGAATAAATACATATTGAGTTTTTGATCTTGAGCAACATAATAGACATATAATTAAATATTTAATTAAAGCAAACAAGAAAACAGCTGTTAAATTTAAAGAATGTCTATTTAAACAATATAATTTAAAGTTTACTTAACAAACTTTTTAACAATAACTTTATTTTTAAATTTTTGCATCCAATTTTAGCCATTATTAAATTATATAAAAATAACAAATTTTCAAAACAATAAATTTGGCGTTTTGGTAATTTGTTGTTATTACACTTTTTTTTATTATCGCTAAAAACATGAGAGCCTTTATACTCAGAAAAAAAGAACGCAGGTTGCAAAAACTTAGGCGAAAAATTCCAAAAGAAATTATTCTTTTAAGAACTTTTTTTATCCCCCAAAAGTTTAAAATGCAAAACTTTAAAAAACAAAGTAAATAATATTTTCGTCTCTTTTAAAAATTTAAAATTTGTATATACTAAAACAAACGAAAATAAAATATATATTATATTGTATATATAAATTAATATTTATATACTTAAGCTCTTATTTAACACTTAAAAGCAATATTATATTAAATTATTTCAAAATATTTGTTATAAACTTGGGGCCTATGCAGGGTATGTGCACGCCGATCACTCTCTACTAAACATGTTTAATTTAATGTTCGTTATGCAATACGTTATTGGAAGGCAGTCATCAAGAGTTTTTCAGTGGACTTGTTTAACATTGTTGCTTAATTAAAACATTTTTCCATTATGGAAAATGGTTTGTGAATTCATTAAAAGTTGTTCAACAATTTTACTGTTATTATTTAAATATATAATATTCAGTAAAATTTAGTATAATGATGTTAAAAAAAGTATAACCTTATTTAGTTAACTGAATAATAAAATAGTTTGAAGATTTTGAAATATAAGTATTTAATACATAAAAAGACTTATTAAATTAAATAAATTATTGAATATTAAAATTTTGTGTTTGGTAAAAATTCTAGGCAATTTAAAAAAATATTTAATAAGTTAAGTTAAGTTAGTAAATAAGTTAAATCTGGTTGGTAAATAAAATTGTATATTTCTAAAACATCTAAAAGTTGCTTGCCATAACTTTGGCATATATTAATTAATTTGTACCTCGGTTAGAGTATCTAACAGTCGATCAGTTGCTGTCTGAGCGCACCTTCTGTGCCTCTAGTTTATGCAAAACTTTGCCAAAGCAAAACTGTTGCTAAATGGTTTATGCTCACATGAAAAAAATAAATCGTTTATATGGAAAATATAAAACAAAAAACCGGATATGGGGGAGCGATGGGGGAAATAAATGTAGCATGTAACGATTGCAAAAGTTATAAAACGTAAATTAAGTTGAACGAATGAAGACTTACCGCGCAGCAGGCCAAGCCTCACATATGAATTAAATAGCGAATATATCCGCAAGCCAGGAGCCGGGAGAAATGTTGTTTGCAATGTTGTTGTGCAACTTTATTATGCAAAAGCTCAGCTCAGGCAGCAGGACTAAGGACCAAGGACCAAGGACGATGCCGGCAACTGTATGCAAAACTATGAAATTAACTGCTTATTAAGGCAGCTAGCGGTGTGCCAAAGGGGGCGTTAGTGGGCGGTGGGCGGTGGGCGGGTGCAGCTGAACATTGCGGAGCGACTACTTCAAGTCGTCAAGTGAAAGTTTTGCCAAATGGCATGGAAAATGTTTCGAGAGATATGAGAGCCGGCATCATTAATTATTTTCCTCATTAGCGTTGCGTCACATGTGTGTGTGTGTGTGTGTGTGTGTGTTTGTGTGTGCTTTTGAGACAAAGAGTTAGCCACAGGCAAGAGCAGCTGGCTTCAATATGCTTCAAATATGCCATGTAATAAACTAAATCAAGTTAATGCGCCCGACTTTTATATGCCAGAACCCTGACCTCATATTATTAGATGAAAACTAACTAATTGTGCTAGATTACTCTATACCCGGACCATTGGAATTTAAATCTGCTTAATTTAGTAATATGTGCCTTACTATAATATGTCATATATGTATGATAGGGTTTACAAATATGGCCAATTAGCTTATAAACAATAAACTGACTTTCATTTAAGCGAAATTAAATCTTATTCAATATTTAAAAAGATACCAAAATTTTCGCAGAAAAATAAATGAATTATGTTAAATGCAAGATAAGTTGTGAATACTTGTGAGATTAAGTAAAAGAGACTAAATGTTTTTTATTAAATGAGGGATTAAAATTCGGAGCTGATTATTTGTAATATTTATAATAAATTTATTAATAAAAGTAAAATAGTACAGTTAATTTCATTACAAAATCAAACTTTTTTTTTTAATAACAATAATAATATTTATATTAATTATATCACTAAAAGTAAATAACATAGAACATTTCTTTACAAAATTTCAAATAGAAAATGGTTTAAATTACTTATTAAGCTTATATTGGGGTATAAAATTAGTTTAGTTAGTTAGATGTTTCTTAAGGTTAATCACATATAAACAGTAATCCAGTTAAGACTTCCTTTAGAGTTAAGTTTTTCTGAAATATATATCAATAATTGAATTAAACTTATTTCTAAATACTAGTTACTGAACAACATTTTAAGTTAGAAAATTGCTTATATTTCAACTTAATTCTTAGGTATGGTACACAGTCTAATTCAATAATTTCAAGATTCTTTTTAAGCCAGCAATAGTTTAAATCAAATATTGGCCTATTGAATTTTATACTAGTCTAATATACCCACTGTAAGAAATGGGGAATGTCATAAGGAGCTATTAAAACTATTTGAATGCACAGCTAAAGTCGCACGTGTCAAAAGCGTCAAATGCGGCAAAAGTTGCCTCAAGATTGCGCTGACAAAAGGATGCACATAAACATCTACTTGCACTATAAGTGTCCATAAGCTAACTGGAGCAAGCGAACCAAGTGCAACATCAACTTCAACTTCAACTTCATCCAGAGTCGTCGTCACGTAGCAAGAAAATAAAAAAATAGAAAAAAAAATGCCGTTCAAAGTCAAATCTACACAATGGGTGGAAATGTGTGCTTAAACATTTTATTTATCACGCAAAAAGCTCGCGATGCTAACCATCCATCTATCTTATCCATGGTGTCCATATGTGTGTGTGTGTGTGTGTGCAGCCAAAAGCATGCTATCGTGTTTTGAATACCCTGTACATGTAAGACAAAACGGGCATGCATATACTTATTTATTTAATTTTCTATTTTTATAAACAACATATTTTGTTTAATACTAAAAGTATATTTAAAATACGGATGCTGAAATTCTTTTTTAATTCCTAGTCAAAATTATATGCTAATTAAAACATATTTTTGTTACATTACAAAATTTAATAAATTTATATTTAAAATCAAAAACATCTGTTATTTTAGAGCATTTAAAATTTTTTAATAATATTTTTTTAATGTATTTCCTTATTTTAAATAGTTGACAAATTTAATATTATTTGTTTGAAAATTCATATATACCTATTTTAATATAAATTTTTATTAGAATGCTGGTACAGGGTAATTGCTAGTCGGGCACTTTACTATAAAATGTAGCACATGTTTTTTTCCAGTGTCGGTCGCAAAATGTGTATGCAGACAGCGCACATTGAAAGTTTTCAATGATTTCCAGTCGCATTTATCGCAATTGTCTGCATTTTTACACATTTCGTGATATGCGCTGAGAATTGTTTTTATTGTGGCTGTTGCATTTGTTATTTGCGGGCTGTAATGGCAAGTACTTTAAGTAAACCACACTTTAATTTCATGTAAACAAAGGGTAAAGGATTGAATTTAATTTAATGGATGGCAAACATATAGATGCTCTTATTTACATGCAATATGCATTGTCAATTTATTTAATTTTATAAATCTGCGAACATTGCCAAATGTTTATTTTACTACGTTTAAAGATCAGGCAGCTTGTGGAATTTGATATTACTTTATATTATTATTCTTAAAAAATAATTGAATTTTGATCAATCCAGAGAACAAACCAAACAAACAATTTACATATATTCTTAGCCTGTTGTCTGTCTGTCCAACTTTATAACTAACTACTAAATCATAACAAGAATTTCCTTATTTGGAAATCATGCATATAGCGTTTTTAATGAAAGTACAGTAATTATATTATGTATATGTCCATATTACTTTCCGTCTAAACATATTCAGAATTATATTTTTCCATAATAGCAGCATTATAACTACACTAGTATCAATGTGGTAAAATGATGTAACTTTAAAGCTTAAAAGTTTTTTTGAAGATGCTTTCGGAAATCGAAATCTGGAATTAAGAACTAAACATAATCCAAGTTTAAACCAGTTCAAATTGATATTTAAATTTAAGTACAATAAATTGGCTTGCAGGCAATTGATTTAGCCGTGGCTAACAATGTCAATGTAAAAATTAGAAACAAGCGACCTGAAAACTGGGCCAAGCGCCCAGCATTGTGTGTGCCACAAAAAGCCAACGTTAAATTGGTGGCAGGCGCCTGGCTCGGCATTTGCAACATGTTGTGCGTGCCTTTTTAATTAACATAAAAATCTAATTTGCAGCACTCTTAACTGTGTGTATGTGTGTGCCTGTGCCTGTGTGTGTGTGTGTCAGGAAAACAGCTTAACCTTATGGCCAACGATGTGTGCCATAATGTGTTGCCAGCGCCTCTGGCATTGGCTATGGCAAGGGCAACAGCAACAAACACCTGGCCAGGATGGCCACACACGCTGCCGGCATCCTCATGCTACTCCTTCGTCCACTACCCCGACCCGCCCCTCTACGGCATCCTCTTTGGCACATTAGCGACATTTACACGTCGCAGCAATTTCAAACAGCAGACGACATCGTTTACCTAGATACCCGCCCACACCCCCTCCCCCTTTCGGTTGCCCCTCGCGGCATATAGTCGGTCATAATCATTTTCATTGTCAACATTTTGCAAACACATGACAAGCGCACGAAAAATGTTGAAAACTCAAACCCCGCCCCCTCTTCAACCTCGATACAGAGCAACAGCAACTTGTGTATCTTCTGTGCTGCTCATTAGACGCAATTAGTAGCCGTATCTGGTAACTGGGCTAAAATGCTCGCCTACTTGCGGCTATTCATTTAAATTACTTATTTACAGCAATGCAAATTTGATTGCCTTTAAATTAAAAATGTTTAAACAACAGCCAAAAGCACAAGCAACAACAACAACAACATCAAAAAAACAACATTGGCCAAATGGCAAACAATGGCAATGAGCACTTGACGTTGGCAAACATTTGCCAAATGGCCAACAGACTGACGTCAACATAAAGTGTATAAAAACAAAAAAGAAAAACGACAAAAAATATTCAATTCCAAAAAATGTAAACAATTTCTAGCACAGAAACAACGAATTTGAAATGCTCTTGTGAAATCAATTTTTTAATGATTTTACAAATTTTGCATTTGATTTTGACGAATTAAGTTAATGAAAATAAATACATTAAAAAATGAAAATTATAAAATAATAAAATAAATTTACAATAAAGAAAATACAAAACGAAAAATGTTAAAAATGTGTTCTAATTTGTCTTTTTTTAAGAATGATTGAAGTTGTATCAATGGATTGATTGATTACTGGTTAACTCATAATTTATAACATATAAATGATATAAATATTATTATAAATGACATATATATTATAGGTGATTGATAAAGAATGAATAATAATTAATTTATTGATGATTGATTGATAATTGTTATTTGATTGACTTACAATGGTTGAATTGTGACTGAATTATATTGGATAGACAATTCATTCATTAATTGATTAATAATTAATGAGATGATTGATTTATGAGTAATATAATTTTTTTTTCAACATGTTGATTGATGATTTATTAAAAAACTAATTGGTAAGGATTTAAAAAATAATTGATAAATGCTAAAACAATGATTGAATAATGTTAAGAGTCTGATTGATGGCTAGTCCATTAATTATGTTTATTTAAAATAAATATATAAATATTTATTTTAAGATTGATACTTAACATTGTAAAAGATCTTTTACGCAAAGTGATATTTAATTAAAAATTACTAATGCTTGATTGATTATTGACTGATTAATAGTTTGTTGATGTCTGATTTTTTATTGAAAATTGTGTTCTTTTTTGTTATATTTAATGAATGAATAATGCATTTTTGTTGACCATATTAAACAATGATTGATTGATTACTTGATGGCTGATTGACGTTTAAATTTCACGGATGAATTTTTTGCTAAAGGAAAGATTATTGATTAGCTTTTTGACTTTAATAATATATAAGTTCAACTATATAGTTGTTATATCCCATATATCTAGAGTGAAGTCAGATGGACAGAGAGCTGCATTGGATGGGTTGTGATTGCCGTTCAAATTTCATGCAAATTTAGTCATTTGCCACAAAATGTACCCACACACACACAGGCACACACACATGCATAATGTGTGACAGCCACGGTTGCCCGCGTTGGTTGGCACTTTAACTTGCATTTGCATTTAAATCTCATTAGTTTTTAATGATTTTGGCTACAATTTTGTTCATTTTCTGTTTTCATTTTTGTTCATTTTCTTTCTTATTTTTGGTTTTTTTTTTGGTTTATGTTTTTGGCTGCGTGGCAAGTGACAACTTTGCGCGATGTCCGCCGGAAACAGCGTGGCTGCTGTTTCACACACGCACATTTTGGCAACCGCAAAACTCGTTTTAAATGTGTTATGTCTCTCCCCTCCCACCCCCCACCCTTCCACCTGGCCCTGTTGAAATGTCTAACAAGCGGGGCACTATGTTTTTGCTTGCCACTTGCCACTTGCCATTTGCCATTTTGTTGTGTTTATTTAATGAAATGCATATTAAACATATGTTCCAACAAAAATTGTGTTGCATACTTATTTGGGTTGCCGCACAGTTTTTGTTGTTCTTGTTGTTGTTCTTGTTGTTGTTGCTTCAGCAGCTGTTATTGCTGTTGTTTTGATTGCTGCTGCTGCTTTTGCTGTTGCTGCTGTTTGCACTTGACTTCTACTGTGTTTACATACCCTGCAAACGTCCAAAAAAAATATATACATGTGGTTGTGATGCAAGCTGTGCCAAAATTTGTAACAAGGAGCTAAAAATTCATAGGCAGGATCTGCAGCCAATTTGATATTTGCAGGATTTCTGGCACTTTGAATAAATCGAAGTAACTTCTTTATAAAATTTATATACAAAATACTCCTCTAAAGATTATAGAAAAAATGTTATAAACAAATCTTTAAAAACCCATATAATCAATATAATATAAAAAAGCCATAATCCGAATTTCTATTGATCCTTCTAAAGATTGGGGTAAACATCGGCAACATCCACTTCCCCTACAAATTAAGAACATCTACATTTTTCAATAATAATGTTTATTGTTTCCTTGTTTTTTATATGTATAATACCACGAACCTGTACTTAGGGTATCTCCTTGCTTAGAACTCTTATTTGTTGTCCTTCTGAACATTTCTATTTGTTGTCGCTTATTTAGTTGTTTTCGTTGTTGTTGCATTAGTTCTGCATTTATTGTTGTCTGTCGTTGTTCAGAATTTATTAGCTCACTGCGAATCAAGTCCAGGCAAATAGATGAATATAGGTAAAAATAAACTGGAAAAAGTTTTATTTAATTCATTTTGTTTTATTTTTATTAGCCAAAGCCAATATACTGTTATCACAGCCAATTTATATGAAATTAATTGCCAAGTGCTGTGTAAAGTTTGATAATTTGATCTGGTTTATTTGGATTATAATTTTCAGAAAATGTTAGTTTAATCAATAAATTAATTTCATAAATATACCCTGCTTGTGAAGAGAAAAGGAGAATATCGGTTTTTGATTTCCGCAAGATTATACAATGGCAAATGACTTGGCAGATTGCTGCCTTTAATTTCGAATTTCCTTTCATAAATAAATATATATATATATATATATATATATATATATATATTTATATATTTATATATATATATATATAAATAAATACTTCTTAGATTTAAAAATAAACTGTGACACAAGTTCAGACAGAATAAACAAAAAAAAAAAAAAAAAATAAATAAAAATAAAAAAAATACCTATAAATTAATAAAATGTATAAACTCTTGTCCAATTACTGTGCGCAGTGTATTGCGCATTCGGTGCCATATTCTTGCAAAAATTTGTGCTTAATTTTAATTTGCTTTCGATTCACTTTAGGCCGATTTATGCGAAGCTCTGTAGGAATATGCGCTATTGTTTATGGTCTTCATTTGTATACGTCTCTGTCTATAGTCTGTTGACCCTTGCATCAGCTGCATCCTGGCCTGTCACAATGCGGGTCAGATATATATATACGTACGCACATTTATAAATGGTAGTCATTGATAGCAGTGAGTCCTTGGGTCGCTCGTTGAAATTTTCAATTCGCATGCAATGACTTAATTGTTCATAATTTTGTTATCTGATTAACACAAATTCCGCTTAACGATAATGACTTTATGCAGTTTATGGACAGCGCGTGCCGAGGACGAAGCTGGACAAAAGGACATGCAACAAACGATAAACGACTAACGACAAACAATGGGGCGGGTGGGGCGTGGCAAGCACCTAGCAGCTTATCCATTATCGACTGCACGTCACATTATATATGCACATATAGTACATTTATACACATGTATATATATATATATAAATATCGATATATATAGACGCCTTGTCTGGTGGCTCTTTATGCTCCCGAGAGGCCATTGCATTTTATCGCTGCGCCAGCGCTGATTAAATATCAACGTAATTTATTATTCAAATTAAGTTTATCGTCGAACAAAGGCGCATTCTGGGCGGGGCTTCCATACTCTGTTTGTTTTATTGGTGGGCGGGGCAGGGCGGTACGGAGCGGGTCACACAATAAATTTGATAGCCTTTACGAGAATTTGTGTGCTATGCTTGTGTGTGTGTGTGACATATTGAAAACACTAAAGCAGAGACAAATTAACCATATGCACACAAACACACACACACACACACATGTCGCGTGTTATCAAAAGTGAATTTTGAAATTGTATATGCAATCTGAGAGAGCACTCAAAATACCTCAAATGCATTCATGCACAAATTGTCTAAAAGGTAACTGTAGCCAATTTATTGGGCGGAAAAAATACTTTTTGATTTATATACCATATTTATACTGTACAAATATTATTTGATAAATGAACAATTAGGTTACGGGTGCAAATTCTAGTGTGCAATAAAAAAAATAATAATAGCAATATTTACTTATAATAAAAATCTAATAAAGATTTTAAAACTCATATTCACATAGTCTTATACAAAAATATCTAATTTATTAAAATATAAATTCACTTTGAGACGAAGTTTTAAGGCCTTGCATTTAGATTTAGATTTAGATTTTTTTATTGGCATGAATAGATAGAATCTAGTTAAATCAAGTTGATATGTTTATGAAATTAAATGCACAAATGAATTATATATATAAGTCTTAAAAAATTTTTAAAAATGATAATAACAAAAATACACAAATGTTTTTACCCTAACAGCAGAAGTGGTCAAAAAATTCACTTTTCACTTTTTTGTGCGTAACAAATACAGATTTTTAGGCTGTGTATTAATCATCAGTCAGTCAGTCAGTCAATCAATCAATCAATCAGTCAACACAATGAAATGAAAGGTATTATTCATAATAGCTTCAGGTGATACGAATACGCATTTGATTTAATGCTGTCTACGGGTGGTTAGCTTTAATAAATGTTAAATAAATTTGTATTTTTTTTAAAGGCTGAATAAATTATTGTGTAATTTTATAATCCGAAGTTTTATGGGCTTTGTATCGGTATTATGGCTCATTCATTGAGCAAACAACTTGTTTAATATTCAATTATAAATTCATAAACTCCATGCTACATGTCATATAACTCACCTATGTCGGGCCACGCCCCCTATTGTGTGCGGACAAAAGAGTTACCTTTTTGGGTTTTTGGGTGGTTGTGGTAGGAAATTGTGGGTGTTCGTTTTAGCGGTGGCTTTTAACGTGTTCAATAATTTTGTCAATAATTTTTGTCACGCCTGCGTCCCTCTAGACTCCGTGTTGCATGCCACACAAAAAGTGAAGCCCCGTGTTTTTTTTTCTACGTTCAAAATTTCCTTTGTTCATGTCGCCCCCAACAAATCGAGTCATCAATGTGGCAGTCGTTGTCAGCCCATAAGTTTTTTTGCACAGGCCGAGTTTGGCCTTCTGCCCCCTCCCCCTCCCCCCTCATTTATTTTTCTTTCTATTTTTCCTGGCCTTGTCCTGGCTGCGGGCACATTAAACTCATTGTGTTTATGGCATAAATTTGCATGTTTTTCACGTAAATTTTTCAATTTGAATAGGCGAACACGCGTATTCGTTGAATCCCTGTCGAAACATGGTTTACGCTCTGTACGAGAAATTCCCTTTATGGGATCCTTGCCCCGTAACGACATTACATATTTTGGACGAGTCTCAACGATCTGAGATGAGCTTTGCCTATCGAAATATTTTTTTATAAATTAAAGAGAACTATTCTGATGAATATTCCATATGTACTGTTTATTTTAAAATGCTTTTAGGGAAATTTAATTAAAAAAAACTAAACTTTATAACACAAAACTAACTTAAAAAAATTTCAGTTCGCAAAATAATAATTTTGACAAATCGTAAAAAGATATAATCTATAATCTTTCTTAGCTAAGAATATTTTGTAAAAATGCTTGAAATTTAAAATACATCATTAAAAATCGTATTCTGTATATTTCTTATTATTTTGTACATACAGTAAGTAGGTTTTAAAAAATGTATGAAATATAAATTTAAATGTTTTTGACATTATAATATCTTTATCGCCAGGAGAAGGAGTGTTAACTAATTGTCGTGCTGTTATTTTGATTGACTCACTGATTTTTTGAATATCAAAACAAAATCCGCATTTGTGAATTTTTGAGCAACACTTTAGGATAATTATAAATATGATAAAATTCTTAAATTGTATATATGACTCGATATATATTTTATATTTAATTATATTTTCTTCCTATCTTTCCTGTTAGATGATATTACACTTTTGTATATAATTTTTACTATATGCTTTATTATTTAAGCCTCCACTCTAAATAGAGTATTCAACTGCTCTGTGGACTTTGTGTATGTCATATATTCGTTTTTATTCATATTTATCGCTTGGCTACCAAATATCAACTGTCACACACACATACGCACACACACACACGCACACACGCATCCAAACACACATACAAATTTGCAGTTCTTTTCATTTGGTTAACAATGTGGCTTAGCTAAGCTTCAGTTTTATGGCTATATGAGTGGGTTTGACCGGACCCCACATGTATGTTTTCGAGTGTGTGTGTGTGTGTGTGTGTGTGGGTGTGTGGGTGTGTGGGAGTGTGTCTTTATGTGTATAAGTGTCAAAGGCATGTGTTTAGCATGGCTCATTTGAGCGCAAATACACCTGCAGCCATC
This sequence comes from Drosophila micromelanica, assembly GCA_004143825.1. Classification (NCBI taxonomy): domain Eukaryota; kingdom Metazoa; phylum Arthropoda; class Insecta; order Diptera; family Drosophilidae; genus Drosophila; species Drosophila micromelanica. Next base: position 17,996 of record SCDY01000084.1, on the reverse strand, counting down.
AATTATGCAAAGAGCAGCTACGTCCCGACCTGGCCCGGGCTTGGACTAGGCCATAGTTTGGACCCGGCTAACAGCAGGCGCCGGCCACGTTCGGTCTGCCCGTCTCGGAGGCATTGCAGGTTATGCGAGTCATCTAGTTAGCCATGGAGCCGGCTAAATTAATTTATTGGCCTTCTCACATACACCAAATAACTGCAGTTTGCACAAGCATGCCAACGCACACACACACACACACACACACAGGCTCAGTTGGACAGCTTATAAAATATTTATTCAAACTGCAAGTTGGTTGGCAACACTTGCAGCTGAGCTGCAGCCGCAACCCTGGCCAAGCCTGAGCTGAGCGAATATTTGGTTTTGAAGCCAATTTATTTACCTGCCATGGCAAATACTCCATAATAAGAGAATGAAAGAGAGCGAGAGAGAAACAAAAATTATTTTTTTTAAATTGCATTATTAAAGAATAAAATAATATTCATATTGAACAGAAACATTTTTAGAGATATTATTACGCACAATATCAACAACAGTCGTTGCACTTTCAAGAGAGCTTACGAAAAACAAGTATAATGAAAAAGACACACATAAACATTGCACTTTCACTCAAAGAATATCACAAGTGAATGAGTGAGTGCATTGTGTTCTGCACGAGCAAGCAATAACAAAAGTGCGCTATGCTGACATAGTATCTATTCATGTGTGTGTGTGTGTGCATATAAATACGTGCTTGTCGAAAAAGAGAAGAGCGGATGAAGCGGATGAAAGAAGGACAGCTGATCTCGAGTGAAAACGTGAGGCAAAAGCAGGCCAGTAGTATAAGCGAGACAGAAGGTGGTGGATGAACAGTTAAAGTGTTTGAGGTTCTGTGAAGTATGTGCTTTTTGTTTGAGTTTTGTTGAAACTTTAAAGCACTCAAGAAGAGTGACGATCTTAACTGTAAGATTTTGCAAGAAGAAAAATAAGTGGTACAAAACAAGCTGCCCAATTTAGTTTGTTGTCGGCAAGTATTCTCTTATAATTCATTTGATATTACACATGTCTATATTATACATTATGGTATTTAATAAGGCAACAATATTTTCCGCACTTCAAAGAGAACATTTAAATATCAGACCCAATCGAAACATTGTGCCAATTTATGTTTTCTGAATAAACATTCTCTCAACCTATGAAATTTTATTTTGCCTTTGCGAATATCTCTTTATGTGTGTATGTATGTATTTTCACTTTTTCATTTTTGACGTTTCGTTAATTGCACTTGCACAATCTTTTCTGTTTATCTCTGGTGCTTCGTTTTCTTTATTCCATAATTTCCTTTGTTTGCTTTCGCGCTTTTTCCCTTCGACCTTTCTGTTCTGGTCTTGTTCTTGTTGTTTGCTTAAAGTCTGTGCTCTCTCTCTCTCTCTGCTTAACAGCTCTGGCAAATTGGTTTCTTTTGCCCGGAACTCATCATCAACATGCCGTCTGGCACATACACCGAACCGCCGGCCGCTGTTACCCGTCTCCCCCTCTCCCTTTGAAATGCATCGAACTGTACATTTGTGTTGTATATTTTTGAGCTGCGCCTGCCGCTGTTGCTGCATCTTCTTCTACCGCTCGCTGGAGTTCATTTGATGCACACACGCACGTTAGCGCACACACACATACACACAAACACTCACGCACACCTTAATAACATCCGTTTGGTGCCAGCGCTTGCCTGTCCAAGTGCGCTGCATTCGGATATACTCTGTTCGCAAAGTGAAAAGCATATCGGCTATCTGAAAAGCTTCGAGCAAAAGTTCCAATTTCAATTTATGTAAGATATATTATTGAAGAATTTAATATATTGTTCTAAAACTCGAAAAACATAAACTGAAATAATAATAATATTTTTATATTACTTATGATCATCAACAATGACATTTATTTTAAGTTCACAGTTGGATGCTTTTTACTGTCGGTAGCTGTTCTTACACTATGAGTAGAGTATTGCCCAGTCGGCATTTGACTGCACTTTCAGTTGATATAACTGTTGTTGTAGATATCACTGCTTGTTGTTGTTGTTGTTGTTATTGTCAGGCCGACTCTCAAAGTCGAGCTTCTCTTCTCTGTGGTTCCTCGAGCTTTGCCTGTTTTTTCTTGTTGTTGTGGGCATTGCTCATGCAAAAAGTCTTTTGCTTAATGTTGTTGTCCTTGAAATCCTTTGGCTCGCACGCATGATGAGCGCGCGCCTATATCTGCCACGCAATCTTTGGTGCTCGCTCGCTCTCCTCCCATCTTTCTTTCACTTGTTCGCTGTCTTCGTTTGTTTCGCTTGCTATTTGTTTGTTTATTTTCGCTGGCGTCTCCTTTTGTCAAAAGTGCTTTTGCTTGTAATGTGTTCGACATTGGACCGCAAAAAGCTGTTGCCATCTCTTTCTCCCTCCCACTCTCTGCACACTCGTAGAGCCTGTGCCACTTGCTGCTGCGGCAACAGCAACAGCCCTTTAGTTTGGTTACTGTTTCTGTTCATTTTGCTTTCTTGTTGCTTGTTATTTTTATTTCGTCTCATTCAGTTCTCGCTGCCTCCCTCCCTCCCTCCATCCCACTTGCTCTTAGTTTAGCTCTTGGACAGCTTCACATTTTTTATGTGTATTTATTTTGCCATTTTGTATGCTAGTGTGTGTTTGGTTGCTGAACTCGTACACACACTTACGTACACACACACACACACACACACAAACACATACACGCATACTCCATACGCAATTTTTGCACTCAAGTTTACCTACTTTTTATGGTAAACATCCCAAGGTTGCTTGTTTATTCTAGCAAAAATGTATTTAGGTGCGCTTAACTACATGTGTGTACATGTGTGCTGGAGTGTGTGTGTGTGTGTGTGTGTGTGTAATATGGGTTAGGGTTAGCTCAAGCTCTTGCCCTTAATGTAACAAAATTAAACCCTAAAATGGAATGCCCAAATATATAAAACAACTTAAATAAATACAAAAATCACTCTATTAATGCTTAAATTTAGTTTTCCATTAGTTAAAGAAATTCTAAAATTCGTAAATTTCTCAATTAGTGCGAAAAATACAGCTGAACTTGATCCGCGGTAATTTAAAGTGATCAAATAAAGTCGACGCAAAACGATGTGAAAATTTTAGCAAACGAGGCTTTTAAAACGTACACACACGCAGACACACAGACAGACAGACATCCGGGTGTGCATAATTAAATGCTCAGAAAAATAAAACAAACTAAGCAACAGAAAAATTTCTACAGAAATGTAATTTAATTGACAACAACTGAACTTCAAATGCCCTTTAAAATTTATATTATTTTGAAGCTTATCTCAATAACAATTATTTCGTTTAATTTCGACATTTCTTCCGAAATTGAGACTTAAGGAAGTTCAAGTATTTTTTACGCAGAACTGTATTTATATTAATTTCCATAGTAAAATGTTATAGTCTTATAAACTTGTGGATGTGTATAAATAATGTTTAAATACACTTAAATTCAGACAAATATTTTTATTTAAGTTAAATGCATCTAGCGGCTGTTTGTTAACTATAAAAAAATTAATTTCTTTCTTTTAATGACGCAAATAGTCAATAATAAATAATATACATAGCTTTTATGCTCGTAATAAAAATACAGAAATTTAGTGCTTATACGAAAACTTCTGAAATTGTGAAACATAAAAATCAGAGACCCATTAGAAAAGAGCATAAAATGCTTTCGTTATGTTACGTAACGTGCGGGACTAAAATAATTTTAAATGTCATTTTTACCTACACGACTAATTAAATTTTCGTATTTTATGAGCATGCGGCACAGAAGGGCGGATGGGGCTGAAAAGTGTAAATAAAAACAGGAAGCGTGCGACAAATTAACGTAAAAGAGACAAAAACAAGAGTAGCTCTAAAATTGCTGGCGAGCGAAAGCTGCGAGAAGCGAGTGCAAAAGAAGCGAATTCAAAAGCAACGAGACGCGAGCTGACGAGCGAGACGGCGAGAAACGGGTGGAATGAAACGAGACCGAATGCTGTAGCAGCAGCATGAGTAAAATTTTAAGCAGACACCGAAAGTCTTTGGCCAAAGACACGTGCGTGCCTCAGCCGCCAAAAAGGTGGGGGCAACGAGCCATTAAAATTCCGTTGGGGCCATTGCAAAATAAATCCACTTGCAAGTGGTGCAAAAAAAGAAAACCAAAAAAAAAAAAAAAAAAAAAACTCGTCATCGTCAGCATTTTGGCGTCAAATACCAATCACATGTGATTCCTAGTCACCAAACCAGCTGCCCGCGAACCCTGCAGCTTGCACCCTGCACCCTGCGCCATAGATAACACCAAGCTTTTGCCTTGTGATATGCGAAATGGCAAACGAATTTATTTTCTGTTATTTTTTTTGTTGTTTTTTGGTTTTTATCTTTTCTCTGATGTTCAGCCTAGAAGTATGCATTGAAATTCAACACACGGCGTGGGAGTTGTTGCCAGCGTGTGAGATTGTGAGATTCGAGGGTGTCTGCCTGTCCGTCTGGCTGTGGAGCTCGTGTCGGCTCTGTTTGGGTGTGAGGGCTAAGAGCCGCTTAAAATTAGTGCAAGATCTTTGACTGTTTAAAGCGACACGCAGCGCGCATCAGCGAAGCCATGAATAACAAAATGTGAAAATAATTGGTAAGCTAAAACAAACAATAGAAAAAAAAAGAGAGAGCGAAAAACAACAAAAAATAATATGAATTGGTAGATAGAAAATGCAAAAGAGCCGCTTTTAATTTCAATTCATTTTAATTTAAAACAAATATAAATATATAATTTTGTGGGGGGGGGGGGGGAAAAAAATATAGCGCTTTGTGTGTACAAAGACAACATAAATAATAATATACATTATTTAGACAACATAAATTAATATTTGTGCGGGTACTATCTTGCTATTTAAGTTGTATTTATTAACTATATATTTAAAATAGCCTATTGCAAATATATATTACAAAATTTTAGTTTATATTGTATTTAATATATTGATTAAAATAGTATTCAAGTGTTTCCCAGATGTGAGAGATTTTCCGATAATGGAGCTTAAAATGGACTTTAATATTAAATAAGTATTAAATGTAATTCTATAAAATTACAATTTAATTGCAATCTTTTTATTTGATTATCGTGAAAACCCCTTGACTGAACATGATTTTTTATCACTCGTCTTTCATATTAAATTTAGTTTTTTCACACGTTTCATTGCAAAAATTATCTTAAAATTCAGAAAATTCAACAACAATTTGAATTTAAGTTTCTCTTGGCTGTTTTTAAAATAAACTCAAAACCATTTAATTTAACAATTTTAAATTCAAAACTATATTTGTTTTGAATTATTTAACTGAATATCATGGAGATTACATGGAAGAGCCCAAGCGCAAAAATTAAGTGTTTGTTTTTTATACATATATGAAATATGATGTATACGCCTAGTTGAGAAGTTGCCGGACTATGCGCAATTAGAGACATCAACAATGGCTATCCTGCCCAACCTTCGCCTACCTCCACCCCAAACCCTCCCCTCCCATTACCATCCCACTTGGCTATGGGTTTCTCTGTGCCGCTGCCCGCTGGCACATAATCTGCATACAAATGCGTTGATTTGCCTAATCGACGCCTATTTGTACGGTCCAAAAAGCGTCGGCGAAACTTTTGCTTCATGTTTAGATGTGAAATTATCAAAACGACAGCAGCCTGGCGATGCCGAGTGGTAGGAGCTTCTAGGGGGGCGAGCAGAGAGACGGAAAATAAGCCAGCGTTTAATTTTTGGAAGCGAGCGTGCAACACGCATTAAAATTAAAAGCTGGCAAACGACGACGAGGACAAAGACGAACGCCAGGACGAAGGCTTCGCTGGCAACATGGCAGCGTACGTGCTGCACAGAATGTGAATGTTGTGTCTATAATGGTGGAGGGGTCTGTATGGGGCTATATAGGGGGCGTATGTTCGACAATGTTTTGCATTTGCATGAAAATGTTTTGCATGGTGTTTTCATAACAATTTTTAATGTTGGTCTGCCGATAAATTCAACAGTAGGCCATGCTCGTTACACAAATACCCTCTAATAAGTTGTGTGCTGCAGAGTTTTTATACAACTCCTAAGCCAACTGAAAATGGTATAAAATTGTTTACGTTATCCTAAATAATATATACAAATATCTTAAATTATTCAAAGTAATATATACAAATATCTTAAATATATAATAATAGAGGAAAAACTTTAAAAGTGTTTTGATATCATTTAATTAATTTGTATTTATTATTTAGTGTCACATTTAATTTGTTAGTATAAAGTACTAAGCTTAAACTTTGTATTTTATTTTTTGTATATATTTTTTACTTTTGTCTACACACTGAGGTATTTTTGTTAGTTGACAAAGTAAATTTCTGACAATTGATTGCCCGTTCCTCCCTCATCGTCGTCGACATTGTCATTGTATTCGATATGTCTGCGGTACGTGCGTCGATCTCGGCAGGGGGTGCCCCTTACACCAACTCCTTGCTCATAAAATTTGCACAAAAGAGGCGAAGCGAATCCTTTTGCCTTGGTTTTTCTGAAATACTTTTTGGCTGTCACTTCGATTTGCGCTCAAAAGTCGCGCCGCCGTTTCTGATAAACGATGCTTGGGGAGCCATTTTCATTTGCTGCCCCTAACATTTGCGCATTTCCGTTTCCGCTCGCTTGCTCCCCCGTCACGGACTTCCGCTGTGAATTTGCTTTCATTGTTGCTCTCTCTTTATCCTTTCTGTTTCGCTTTCTCCTTCTACATTGCTTCTCCTTGTCTGCTTTAGCGTCGATTGTTGTTGTTGTCGAACGCAAATTATAGCGGCGAGTCGAGGCGGTAATTACTATTTTATGCGATCACGAGGGTTGCTTGAAAAGTAATAAAATTTAAAACTAATAAAAAATTTACAACAATTGTCCATCTTTCCATTGTTAATGAGATTAAAAATTTAAAAATAAATATAAAATGATGATAAATTATAATATATAAAATTTAAATATATCTATAAGCGAAAAATAAATTCGAAGAGTTTTTTTTTTGATATTTTATATTTAACAGCTTTATTTATACTAAACAACACAAGTCCTAAAAAGTGTATTTTAAAAGTGATTTAAATAACATTCAGCGTACTAAAATTTTAGCCAGGCTTCACTTTATTTATGGGTAAAATATTTTTGATGTCTTTGCTTCTAATTTGGACACAAACGAATTTTAAAATTTTTAGATTTGCTTATTAATTTTTCGATAATACTTTTAAATCAACTCTCGCTTTGAATTGCTTTCATTAAATCGCTTTCAATAGAAACTGCACTTCATAAATAGATGGCAGCAACTACGACAGCACTCTCTTTTTCAGGGCACATCCCTTTTCCCGTTTCCAGTTCTGCTCCTGTTACCGATAACATCACATCTCTGAACTCTCTAATGAATTACGCGATAATCGATGTTTTGCGATCCATCTCTGCGAATTATGCGAGCCGCAGGCGTCGTGCGCCAGTGTGACCAGCTCATAAAATTTATTGGCTGTCTACGCTGGCCGCTAAATATGGAAAATAAGCGATGCAATTAAAACATGCACACGGCATAATTTAGCGACACCTTTTGACCGATGCATAAATCCCGGTTGCCACCAGGACTAGAGGCACCAGCCGCTGCGGTTACAGCCCAGTTAACTGAAATGGCTGAGGCGATAATTCGCAATTACGGGGGAAAAGCAGCAGCAACAAAAACGTTTGTTTTTATACCCTATGCATAAAACATAAAACATCCTATTCGAGTTTTGTTTTTATTTTTTCAATTTTTTTTATTCATTGAAGGAGAGGTTTTCAAATTTTGGTGTGATGAGCGAAAGATTTTTGTTTTTTAATTTACACAAACTTATCAATATCCGATATTTTAGGTGAGCTATAATTGTTTGAGATTTTACATTGGATATTTTTGGTGTTTTTGATTTTCGAAAAATTTATATTTGTCAGAATACACAAAAAATATCACAATATTATTCACATTAATTTAATATAGCTCCTATAGAAGTTTTTGGTCAAACTTTTGGTTTTTGTACGAACAATGTTTTAGATACTTCAGACATTTGATCGAATTAAAAAATTTCGACTACATCCCATTACAAATATTGACATTTTTTCCAAAATAACAATAATAAGATCGTTTTGGACTATTATTAAACTTGTTTCATATATGTAGCTGCCACATAAAACATCAAATAAAAATTCAAAATAGTTTAAGGTATTTAATTAGTAAGGGTATTAAATCTTCGGTTTATCATAGGTAACTGTTCCTTCTTGTTATATATGAATTGCAGCCGCTTTCAGTACGGCCAGCAACAGGATCCCGGTCGAGGAGTTGCAAGTGCCACCAATCGGGGCTACTGGCTGTCCTGCTTGTCTACTGTCCTAGACTGGTCTACCCTTCTCTCGCCGTCTGTCTCCCTTCTCATTCTTTCGTTGTCTCGCTGTGTGTGTGTGTGTGTGTGTGTGTTTGGCTTTATCGCTTGGTTCGCTCGTTTGCGGCTTGTTGCCAGCCAACAAATCTTTTGGTCCTCTGACACTTGCCACGTTCACTGGCTCCGCCTCAGACTTGGTTCTGGCCTGTGCCGCGTTCGTGTCCTTGTTGTTTTGGCCTGTCTTTAACCGGTTTTTTGGCCGCCAACGTTGCCATTACGTTAAATATTTTATGAACCATTAAAAGTTTTGCAAATTTTATGGCCGCTTTGCATATAAACATGCTCCAGTTGAAAATGGAGCGCGACTCCATTCAATACTAAATATTCACACGGAGTAGTTAGCCTCATGCCACATGCCCCATGCCCCATGCCACATGCTTTGGCTTCAGGCTGTGTTCCAGTATGTCACGACTTGTGCAAATGACTGAGCCATCAGAGTGCCAAAGGAGCTCATAAAACATCCTGGCAAAATACACACATCTATAAAGCAGACAACATATATGGCATATAGAATATATATATATATATATATATATATATATATATATATATATATATATATGCCTAACAACAAAGCGAAACGTTGCAAGTTTTGGCAAGTCTGCCAAAAATTGAAAGAGATGAAAAGAGGGTAACCAAACGGAAGCTGTCGATGGCTTTGTAACGATGTCAAAGGCAATAAACGTTCACAGTAACACACTAAAAAAAAACAACAATAGAATTTCACAACTACAACTAGAAAGTCGTGAAATGATATTTGGCATGAAAAGTATGTGAAGTCAACTTCTAAGCAAACTTTGATCATGAATTCAATTACAGCAAATTGCAGCGAATTCTTAAATGAAAATGTTGTGAATTTTATGGTATAAATAAATTATTATGTATAATTCATGTGCTTGCAAGCAGATGCTCAAGTTTCAAACCGAAATAAATTCATTCTTATTTAAATTATGTGCATTTCACGGCCTAAATGTATTTTAATTGCTGTGTGTCTTCATCTAATTTCTGAAACAACTACCAGAATATTTGCTGAGATGAATGCCTGCATATACCGTAATAATGTTTATGAATAATTTTGAAGACTTTTCTGATGTCCTAACTAGTTACGCATAGTCCATTGTATTAAATTTAGTAAGGTACGATTATATTTTAATAATTGTTTGTTGGGTTTTTGATATTCAATTCTTCTTTGCTAAAGAGAAATTTATTATTATTTATTTTATTTACCCTTTTAACTGTCTATATTATATTTTAAATATAACTCCATTAATACATTCTACATTGAGTTAAAAAATGAATTAAGTTAGAAAATAAAACTGAACAGCTTTCATATAGTATGTCAGTTCAGGTCGGATATTTACTTTAATTAGAGTTACTTTGGACTTGCTTCACTTTCAACATTTTCCACCTGATGAGTTTAACTCAAGTTTTGTTGCTCGAAAGTGATGTAAGAATGTGTCATAACATTCATTTTAATTATCTCGATAGCACTTGATTGATTTGTAGTGCAAAATTGCTGGAATATTTATGTTGAAATTGCAGTTGTGTAATTACGATAAGTTCTTGTCTAATTAAAATGCTGCTGCAGTTGGATTATTAATGGCCATAACGAGCTAAAGTGGATTAGAAAATAGCTTGATGAGCCACATGCGAGAAGTTGAAAACAATAAACAATTTATTTATTATGCAATCTGATGAATGTATTCAATTTTCATATTCAACACCCACCTCGACTAAGCGGCTTTTCCGCTCCTCCCGCCCCGCACGATCAACAGTTGCCGCAAACTTGCGGCTATGTAAACACTTGAAACGTGCATAAAACATTTTACAGATTTGTTGGCCATAACAACGGCAACAATAAGAACAACAACAGCAGCTGAATTAACATTTAACAATAACAAGTAAAACAACAAGCTGGAAATGCCGCTGGCAAAATTGATGTAGGCGCCTTCGGGCAGTAAAAGTTGTTCGTGCTTCTCATTGAGCAAACAAACCAACGAAGTCGCCACAAGTGGCAAGTGGCAAGAGGCGGACGGGTGACGGAGGAGGATTGGAGGAGGACAGGTGCAAAACTAACCGTATGAATGACTGACTGTCAAACTGACTGACTGGTTGACACATATGCAGATACGCTGGCAGCGAGTGTTACAAGGCCGCCGGCTGACAAGTAGAATAACAACAACAAGCACACACACACACACACGAACAGTCGCCCATCTATCTAGCTGGCAGTAAACTTTAAAGCCGTGCGAAAGTTTTAATTAACAAAATTAATATTATGGCAACGTTGTTGCACACACACACGTAGCATAACATCTGCAATCAGGCAGCTGCAGTTGGTAACTAAAACATGTGCCACGCCCATCACGTTGACGATGTTTATGCATGAGCATCGCTACATTTTCTATACGCTATTCAAAAGTTGTGCAACAATTTCAAAACTTTGTAAATTCCTTAACTCACTTTTACCTCACAAAAATAAATGAAAGTCTCTTTGAATTTCAGGCTAAATATTTTCTAATATACAAGATTGGAAATATTTTTAGGTGAAGCTCTTTTCACAAACCCTTGTTAGAGTATCGCGCAGTCGTTTTGTTTTTGACTATTAAATTTCGTACTTGTTTTGTAATTCTATACCGCTGACGCTCATTAAAAACGCAGCAGCTGCAACCGCTACACCAACAACAACAACAACAACAACAACAATTGCAACTAAAACTTAAGTTCCGTCATCATACGCTGCGTTTGCTTAATTTCTATGGCAGTTTTTTTTTTTACGGCTGTAGGGGGCTGCCAGCGAAGTGCGTGAATCGGCGTCGCCATCGTTCTCGTCTGCTGCTCATTTATTTAGTTAAAGAGCTGAATTTGCAGTTGCATTTAAACGCGAGTGACAAAAATCGTTGCCTACTTTTATGCGCAAAATTTAAAGAGCAAGCTACCAGATATACATAAAAGAAGTGTTGAATAAGTTTGTAAAATACTTTGTGCCTTTTATAAGGAAGGTGTATTTGTGTGTGGTTTACCTTTAAGATCAATTCTGTGTTTAAAAACAATTTTTGGTCAAAATTCTGACTGAAATTGTTCGCAAAAATTGTTGTGACTTGACTGATTTGAAGTAGAATAAAATCGAATAAAATATCTATATTAATTAAAATAATATATGGAATATAAGAACTATGTTTAAAATTATAATTAAAAACTCAATTCGATGTAGAACAATTCTGGTTTCATTGCGTTACAAGCAATTCCAAAAATCAATAAAATCTCTTTCATTCTTTAATTTAGAAATGTTGATGGCTATAATATATATTGTATATTTATTTAACTATATGAATTAAATTTAAAGTTTATTTAACCATGAAAAAATATAACTAAAAGCTGTTATACATTTTCTTGGCAGTAAGAAATATCCTTTTACTTGTAGCGTACTGCAGTGTTCTTATCTCACAATTTTCTATAACGATTTTCTGCTGCTTGTTAATTTTCGTTGAAAATTTCATTTAGCCTGAAGACAATGAAACTGAAATGAAAATGATAATTTTATTAAGCCAAGAGCATCGTCATTGGCTCACGTACGCTGCACACACTTGACCAACTTGAGCTATATATATATCTATATATATATATAGGTATACATATACATTTATATATGTATAACCCACAGATATATGTATGTACATATATAAATACTCGTTTATATTTCTTTGGCAAGTGATGTGTGGCGCATCAATTTTACCTGCACATCGCATTCGCATGTTGGCCACGCCCACTTAATGCGCATCATCAGTATCGGTGGGCGCATTGTAAATGTAAATTTAAAACTCGACGCATTAATTATGCAATAAGTTCCTGAGCTCTATCGTATACGAGCACAAGTCTCTCAACACTTATGTATATTAAATACTTTTAAATGCCGCTGTATGACCATGATTATAGTTGGGTCTTAAGTGGATAACGGTGCAGTTGAGCTGGGCTTAAAGGAGCGAGTGCTTCAAGTGGCTGGCACAGCACAACTTGAACTTTAAGTGCTGATGGTAGAAAACGTTGCGTATTACGCATACGCCCTGTTGTCCGTCAGGCAATTGAAGTCATCATTGCCGCTGATTTAACTTCTGCCTTATATTGTACCCTGGATTTACATATTTGAAAAGTCATTTGTTTAAGTTAAAGTTACTTTTACTTTATATTGTGTCAAAAATAATTTGAAAGTATATTCAGTTATTTTTTTACTATTAATTATTATTCGGGAAATTAATCAGTCAGTCAGATTATAAGTCAGTCAATCAGTCAGTTAGTGGTCTGTTAGTCAATCAATCAGTCAATCACTCAGTAGGTTGCTCAATCATTTATCATTTATCAATCATTTATCAATCAATCAATTTTACATAAGCAATTTGTGGAAATAATTTTGCAGGCTTTTGTGCTAGAAGATACAGGATATCTGCTAGTGCAGCACTTGTCCATTAGGTCTTTCTTACTTGTTGTTTATCATTTTAAAGGCAACTCAGCGGCTGTTCGTTACAGCTGGTTTCTTTTACTTGCTGGCTGTGGCTATCAGGCGAACTTTCTCTCTCCTCTCTCATTCTCTCCCGCACTCTCTCTCTCTCTCTCTCTCTCGACTGGCCGCAGCAGCTGTCGCATTAACCGTCGGCCATTTTGTTGACTGTCCACCATTGTCTGTGGCAATGGGCAATGGCGTCCGTCTGCTTGTTATTAAAATACATAAATAATAAGCGGCATATCAGCAGCGGCTTTTGTTACTACTTCAGATTGTTGTTGTTGTTGTTGTCGTTGTTGTTGCCGTATATTGTTATAGGCATGGCAGGCACTTAAGCGGCCGCATCCGCATCCGTTGCGACAGCGCAGCCGTCGCGCCGGCTTTGTTTACGGTTTGCTCAGCGCTTCCCTTTGACCAGCTTATTGCGAGCCTCATTTTAAAGGCTGCCAAATTAGCTACAGCTGCCATAAAAATGTATAACTTAATACATGGCCTATACTTATGAATAGAAAGACTTTTGCAAGTATGTAAATTGAACTAGCTGATTGATCGGCTTTAGGTATTTAAAGTGTACTTAAATTGTTTCTTTAAAGCATTATCTACCAAAGTTTGTTTAATTACAAACATTTCATTCACATGTGCTGCAATTAATGCTGTAGGCTAGTACGCTGTACGTGATATCATTTATTTCCATGGTCAATGGTTTTCATGTCTGCCAGCTATAAAATATATATATTTTTTTAATTTTCGTAATTTATATTTTCTTATATATATATATTATATTTTATACCCTTTTGGTGCACATTATGGCTATATAATTATAGGTATGTTTCTATACGAGTTAACTTGCCTGATTTTATCTGTATAAACTAGTTGAAAATTAAATTAAATTGAACAGATATGATAGACTTAATAACAAGCTAAGCTAAGCTTTGTTATGTCACAAAGGTATCTGTTTATTGCAAGATTATTTTTGATTGCTTTAATATGTGGATTATTTCTTAAAGAGTATTTTGTTATATTCTCTATAATTCTGCTTCCAGGGTATTTCAATATCGTTGCTCCACAATCAGCTCTTTTATCGTGCTTTATTATATTCGTGGGTAATTTTACATTTTTTTTTTGCTTTTTACCACACTTGTGTTCAACGTTTGCTGTTATCCCCCCGTTTTTATTTGCCATGGGTATCTCCAACTACTTTTTGTTCGCTTGTCCCTGGCGTATTCCCACTGATGTTTGTGCTGGTGTGTGTGTGTGTGTGTGCGTGCAATTTTATAACTAGCATATTAAGCCAGCAATTCAATGTGTAAATCTGGTGTATATGCTGCAGCACATGCTGCAATAAAACAAGTTAACTACGCAATGAACGACTAAAAGATGCTCTTGAAGAATTCTAATTGATTTTCTTAAAATTAACCAGATATTTAAGATTTAAAGACCACTTTTATATAAGATTAAATTATTGAATTATGGATTATGATAAATATTCACTGAATTATAAACCTTAAAACTTTCGATCTGGACACTCTATCAATTTGTATCGCTATCGAACGTTTTAGGCTAGTAAAAAATACAAGTTCATAGAATAATTAATGGGATTCATAAATCTCTAACAGGCCTTATGGACTTAAAAAAAAAGTGGATCATTGTCCTAGCACATACCTTTTGACTAACTTGACTATGGGGTATTTAAATATATATTATAAATCGTTGAAGTGTAATGCAAGTGTAGTTGTTCTATTTTTTTTTTTATTCCTCTCTTTTATTTTTTATGGTCGTTGCTGTGGCTTGCGTTTATTTTGGTTAGCGAGCACAAAAATCAATTGCGCTGCTTTTTATTTCACAGCAATTTAAAATGTAAAATGTTTTAAATGAGAGCAGCAAACATTTAGCATATTTTGATGGCCTCAATTTTATATATATTTTGTGTTCTGTTTGGAGTGCGTCAAGGTCAGTGAATGGGGGGTGTTGGGGTGGGTGGGGGGGTGGGTTGATGTGTAACTGCTGACTGGGTCGTTCTCAGTACATAATCGACATGTCCATCAAATTTATGTAAGCGGCAGACATGACCATAAAATGGCTTACCAACTAGGAAACTAACTGTAAGTGGGCCTCGACAGCGACAACATCCCGACGTCTCGTCCGAGGCCCCGGGTGCCATAACATTTAAAGTCAAATTACGGCAAATGGTCGCAAAGTGTGTGATTTAAATGCACTTGGGCGACACTTTAAGACGCTCAATTGCTCGCTTTATTGTGCGGCTATAAAAAAGGCAATGCCTGCCAGCATATACCAGCCAAAGAGTGTGTGGGCGAGAGGGGGGGGGGGGGATGGAACGGCGGGGATTTGACTGTGCTCCGTGCCATCGAAAAGCCGAGCAATTGTCGCCTGAGTCACGTTTGTCACATAAACTCAACGCTCGGCTGCTGGCGGTCAACGGGACAAGTGAAAAACTATTATTATTTGGCACCACCCCCCAATTCGCCCAACCACCCACCCACCCACACACCCACCCACCCACTCACCCACTCAACCACTCACCCACTCAGGCATCCACTTGACGCTCAAGTGAGTGCTTTTGCCCTCATTCTCTCGCTGTGTGTTCGTAAATCCATCAGCTTTATGTTTTTTTGTTCAAATTTTATGGCCGCGCCTTGAAAATTTCAAGGGGCCCACGGACAAGAGGGAGGAGGCGCAGGAGGCGTTTGGTGGGGTATTGTTCAAATGGGGTTCGCTGACAACGGTGCAGTTCTTGAAAATTGGAATCAACTCAGCACAAAATATAATTTGATTTTTTTTTGCTGTCGCAAAGGCTTATAAAGAAATATCAGGCAGTTCAGACCGATTTAGACAGAATTGCATTATTAAATATGATTTAGTTTGGTGCTTTCATAAAAAAATTTAGCTCAGTATTATATAAACAAATAATCTAAATTTTCACTGTTTTGAAAGTTTTTAACATTTTCAAATATATTTTTCTTGAACTATTTAGAGTTTTTATTTTATTTATATATGAACAGGAAATTTTTATTGTCAGTTTGTTAATTATTATCTTCCTAATTATTAGCACAGAAACAATTAATATATTATTATAAAACAAATATTTAATACCGAAAGAACAACAGAATAATTGAATTTCAGATATTACCAAAAGTTTACCTGAGCTCCATTTAGTTGTAACACGATATTATTTGTAATCTGTACTATAAGTAAACTATACTGAATTACAAGTTAAATCTATTTAAATTTTGGGTTTTCTTTTTCTTACGCTTTTCGTACCTGAACCACAAAGCCGACACACAGCTGTATTTTACCCGATCAACTTCTGAGGTTTCATGCACGGCAGTACCTCAAGTATTTTGTTTTTACAGGGATAAAGAAGAGTAAAATGTGGCTGGGGCTGGGGCTGTTGTAAAACGAGAGTGAAATTTGCTTACACTTGTCGGGTAATTGCTGCCAAGTGGCAATAGCAAAGTGGTTGACTGAAGCCTGGCAGCTGGGTAGCTGGGTAGCTGGGTTACTGGCAACTGGGATGCCATTGCTGTCTGTCAGGCAGCTGGAGCAATCTGCATGGCTGTGGTCGGCACCGAGGCAGGGCTACACTGGAGACGCAACCGCATTCATTTGCCAAATTAATGGTATTTCATTTGGGCGCTTCATTCATGCAAGGATGTCGTCATCAGCGCAGCTCTCGAGTCCTCGACTCCTCGACTCCTCGAATCCTCGACTCCTCCAGTCGAGCGTCGGGATGTCTGCGTGCGCCCGCCAAATTTACGTGTCTGGTGGCCGCTTGAGGCGGCCAGCAATTTGCATGCAAGTGCAGGCTGCTGTGGGCGTTGTCGGCCACGCCCCCACGCTGCTTGGACCGAGTGCCAGCTGGCGCCGCGCCATGGCCCCTCCAGCAGTTGCCTAGCCGAAGCAGCTTCACCGATTTGAGCTTGGTTTTTAATACCCTGTACATATTTAAAAATGGGAAAATATGTTGGAGGTACTTTGCACCGGAAAATATAAGAAAAGTGCCCAGAGTTTTAAACATAAAGCGGAAAAATACGTTAATATCTTTTATAGTATTTTATTTTTGTTTAATTTTATTTTTCCCTATTATTTAAAGAATTTTTTGAATTTAATTTAACTTTCCTTAAAATGTTAAAAATATATAATTTTAGTCTTGAGTTTTTTAATAATCTTTGAATACCATCTTAAAAAGAAAATTTAATAAACTGCGAAGTAAAGTATGAATTTTAGGCAGCTTCGTGTAGGGTATCGCTTGGTCGTGCACTCTCGACTTGAGCGCACTTGTTTCTTAGGGATGCGAAGGATAAAGAGGATCGGGTTACATTTCCAGACGAGCGACTTGGCTGCCAGTTGTTTGTCAACGGCGACGATTATTCAAAAGTGCAACATGCAAATTTATTTGGTGCATAAAATGTTATGAGCTCGCATGAAAATGTCTGACAACAATTGTAAATGGCAGCCCAAGTTGTTGCCAAGCATTTGGCGCACCCTTGTATACCCCGTAGTCGGAGTGGGGTGGGTAAAGGGAATATCAGCGTAGTGTGTTTTTTGGGTCATCAGCATCCGCAAAGACAGGCAGTCAAAAGTCCAATTTGGACTTGAAATAATCTATAAATGCAGTTGTTTTAAAGTGGGGAAGAAAACCCACAAGTATTTCAGCTGCAGAACTCGCATAAGTTGCAGCTGCTGTTAAAATAAAAGCAGACATAATAGAACAGTTGAGACAACGGAC
Source organism: Drosophila micromelanica (assembly GCA_004143825.1). Taxonomy (NCBI): domain Eukaryota; kingdom Metazoa; phylum Arthropoda; class Insecta; order Diptera; family Drosophilidae; genus Drosophila; species Drosophila micromelanica. The sequence continues at coordinate 285 of SCDY01000084.1, read as the reverse complement.
GGACAGTAGACAGCAGTTAGCAATAAAAGCGGCAGTAAAGTCAAGTAAGCATGAACAGTGAAAACAGTAAAGGGGCAAATATGAACAATAACAGTTGCAGTTACGCGTTAACAGTCAACAGTAAAAGCGCTTTAGTGTTGTTTACATTGCCGGGCAATAACAGTGCCAGCTAAAAGTTAACATCATGTGGGGGTGTGAGTGGGGATGGGGGCTTGTCGCCGAAATTTTGTGCCGATCTTTAAAGGCGGTGGCCAGTTATCTACCCTCTAAATTTGGTAACTCTAG